>JAJOZX010011756.1:0-102500 GCA_023014485.1 Bathynomus jamesi | reverse complement strand
AAGGGAATTGTACAGTGAGAGCACAATCTCCTTGTTCCGAAACTGAAATTGCCTCCTGATATAACCCAATAGTTTCTGGGCTTTCTTTTCCACCTCTACACACTGTTTCGTAAACTTAAGATCGCTGCTAATTAGCACACCCAAGTCCTTTTCTAAATCAGTCACCTCGATATTACTACCCAACATCGAGTAGTCCGACTTGGGATTGGCGTAGCCAATGTGCATCACTTTGCATTTACCCAAGTTAAACGGCATTTGCCATTTTCGGACCACTCTCCTATCCTAGGAGAGAGAGAGAGAGAGAGAGAGAGAGAGATATTTACTCTCGCACCTTTCTTTTCGTCCCCTACATTCATTTTGCAATTACAATTAATTTCAGATTTCGGTCTAATAATCAGCCTGTGATTAAATTTTCAATGGAGTTATTTATATAGAGAATGTGATGTGTTTATACCAATTGGCCAAAATAAAGACATTTTTATTCGCACACTCTAAATTTGGTCCTTGAATAATATTTATATTAATTTTTTTCCTTTAATTGTACTCTTGGCACCGAAAGTACATTACTGAATTTATGTTATGTATATACAGGGTGTCCCATAAGTCCGGTGTCTCATAGGAAAATTTATTTTAAATTAAATTTACAAACGTAATACATTAAAACTAAAACAAGTGTTAAACTGATGTCTTGTTTTGGGACTTTTCTTTTTGCGGGTAGAATAACACGCAGTGCTAATATAGAAGCGAGTTACACTCGTGCGGAAAAGGCCTCCGGAGGCTTTTACCTCACGAGTGTAAGTCACTTTAGTTCCCTTTAGTTCTAATGTATTACTTGTGTAAATTTAATTTAAAATAAATTTTCCTATGAGACCGAAGTTATGGGACACCCTGTATATATTGGATGTACTTTGGGTGTCAAGGGTACAATTAGTCAAAAGCTTGACATGTACAGGGTGTCCGAGAATTATCTGTACAATTTTTGGCTGTTATTAAAAGTCAACCATGAAGTGTAGAAATTCCAGTGTTGTCCCATTTTACAGAGAATCTCATTAAGTTTTTTCTGATACCAAGTTTTGACAAGTTTTTTAGAAATTCCAGTGTGTCCGAACATTATCTGTACAATTTCATCTTTTAATAAAAATTCTTGATAACACACGTAAAATTATTAAACAAGATTATTTAGAATCTGTATTTTCAAAAGTTTCTTTTATTAAAGTAACGTTGTTACAAACATTCGATATGTGCACCATCAGTGATTCGCAAAACATCCAATCGATACTCCAAATGTTGCCATGTACGCAGCTGTGATTCTTGCTTTTAAATCATCAATGTCTGTCACCCGCGTATTGTACACAAGATCTTTGACGAATCCCCAAAGAAAGAAATCACAGGGTGTGATGTCGGGAGATCTAGCCGGCCAATGAATTGCACCTCCACGGCCAATCCACCTGTTTGGGAATGTCTCATTCAGGGACTTACGGACGATCAAGGCCCAATGTGGCGGTGCGCCATCTTGCTGAAAAATGATGCGTGGATGCAGTGCTTCCAATTGCGGATAGACAAAGTGTTGCAACATGTCCAGGTAGGTATTGGAGGTCACTGTTGATTCACCGAAGAAAAATGGTCCAATCACGCGATCTTGTAACAGGCCACACCACACATTAACTTTAGGACTGTCTCTGATGTGCTCTTCTATGCAATGTGGATTTTGTGACCCCCATATACGGCACATTTTGTTTGTTTGCCTTGCCTGAAACATGAAAAGTTGCCTCGTCCGAAAACATGATTCTTGCCAAGAACGCATTGTCCTGGTCGACTCTGTCAAGCAGAGTCATTGCAAATTCCTTACGCGAGACCTTATCTTCTTGCGTAATCTGTTGCAAGATTTGCAACTTGTAAGGATGCAACTTCAAACGTTTACGCAAGACATCATGCACTGTCGAACGAAGTATCTGTAACTCTCGTGATGCAATTCTTGTCGACTTGCGTGGACTGCGAACAAAAGCCTCTCGAATGTGCTCGACATTTTCAAAAGACGTTCGAGGCCGCCCTGCTCCTTTCTTATGCTCTACACTTCCAGTTTCCTTAAACCTTTTATACCAAGCTCGTATGGTTACTCTTGATGGAGGGTTTCTGTTGTAATTAGTTCTAAACCTTCGTTGAACTTGTGTATCTGATTTTGTTTCGATAAACCATTCAACACACTGTGCTTTCTCCTGTGGATTCATTAAGGATGAGGGGTGTGTATGAATATCTGAAAAAGAAAAACCTTAATGAAATTCTCCGTAAAATGGGACAACACTGGAATTTCTACACTTAATGGTTGACTTTTAATAACAGCCAAAAATTGTACAGATAATTCTCGGACACCCTGTATTATTTGACAAATATGTACAATTTGTACATAGATTGTATCTAAACCTAATTATTTATATATATATATATATATATATATATCAGTGGCGACTGGCGTATAGGAGCGATGGAGCGGTCGCTCCCCCTTGCTTGAAACGATAAATATTAATTTAACAGATGAAAAATATATTAATTTTAAGATATTAAAATAAATATTCTTGAAATATATTTTAAAAATTCATGTGGCATATCATGATTCCTGAGGCATTTTGAGTAAGCCTTCATACAGTACATAATATTCTAAACTTATAGCATAGCTTCAAATAGCGTACCGCTGTTTGAATACAAAATAATATTGCAGCCGAATGGAGCGATAGATTTTTCGCTCAAGTAAATATAAATTATATTTTACTGTTGTAATGAAAATATAAGTACAATCGCGAATTTTTTTTATAATAACTTTATTTTACTAATAGTTACTTCAGTAATAATGATATAAGCCATTTATATGTATTTTATTAAAATTATTACTTATTTGTAATTAACTAGAATTGTACGTCTGGCATAGCCGCATATGTTAATACAAGTACAGTACTCTTGTGAGCGGCAGTTGGATTCGCACTAGCCTATTGTGAGTCCGTGTTGTCGTACAGTGGTACATTATTATAGTCAAATTTATTCAACAATTATTTTTATATTTTTAAAATATTTTTTAATACAAATTTATGGCTTCTTTTGACATATAAGTACCGTACGGAAGCACCATGTGATTGTTTATGTACTACAATTCTAAAAATTATAAATTTTATGAAATCGCACCCCATACATTTATACCACGAGTCGCCACTGATATATATATATATATATATATATATATATATATATATATCGAAATTCTACACGTCTATAAGTTAATATAGACCATTCTCGTCGAATAGTCTAACATTAAATTAAAGAATGAGAGAACAACATTCATATTTCTGTGGCTCACATTCAAACCTTCTCATGCATCATGCACGGCTGTATGAACACGAAATGCGAAATCACATTCGAAATTCCATTGATTCTCGCATTGGACGAGGCAAAGTTTGAACGTTCTGTAATTTTAAATGTCACGATACATCATACTCATGAGTCTTCCTTTAAATTAGTTTGGTTACCACTTTTTTTTTTTACACTCGAAAAGCGATTTTAGTTTGTAAATGTTAATTCATTTGATTACCATTAATAAAGCACACACACACACACACACACACACACACACACACACGAGCAAAAGTGGAATTTTTTCACAGTATATACTCGTACAATGTTAGGAAATAGATGTATCAAATACATACATAACTAATGAACCAGTTACCAGATAAAAGGATTCAAACTTATGTGAGAAGTATATAAAAAACGAACGCTTGCACACTTTTGGCAAATTTTTGTACTCCAAAAGTGCCTTTACTTCTGAAATTCATAAGCATGTACATACATGTATAAACATTCATGTATAAACATTCAAACTAAGTATAATGTGAAAAAGATAAATGAGAAAGGAGATAAGTGAATGCCTTGTTCAACCCCACTTTGATTCTATGTACACTGTACAAGCATATAATTATTAAAAGAATTTTTAAATTGACATTATTTTACTGCATCTAATATGCTACAACTGGGGAGATCACAAGCATGGGTTCTGTCCGTTTGTCATAAAAGAATTACATCCTATATACGCGAAACACTGCACTGCATTAAAGTTATCAGTGTATTTAATATAGAGAGATTGTAATAAGCGAGTTTACACAGTTATTTTTTCACTAATATTTTCTTATTATTCCAGTCAATAATTTAGTGTTTTTGATTCACACATTGTAAAGTTTAATTGATCTATATATGTTACGGTAAGTTTGTGAAACTAGTTATTTCATGAAGCCATGAAATTTTCAGTAATTTCGCGGAATTTCACATAATTTCTACTCATGGATCTAACTTAACCTAATCTCTGGTAGCTTATAGCAAGGATTTCATCAAATTCTTAAGTATTTCAGTAACTTCCTGAAATCCCTAAGTGAAACAATAATTACGCGAAATTACTAAAAATTTCAGGGACTTCATGAAGTCATTAGTTTAAAAATTTACTATAACATATACAGACCACCGATATTAATGGTTTAATAATATATAGACCTGTGTATCTATGTACTTAAAGAAACAATATCTAAATACATTGAGAGTAATTCAACTATTTATAGCTGTTTCCTAAATATAAGTAAGACATATGAGAGGGTGAGCCACAATATTTTATTTGAAAAACTAGAAGACAGGAAGGCTCCCATGTACATTGTACATATTAAACGTATTGAAATTTTGGTATTCCCACCAATCTTTTACCGTTAGGTGGGGCAATGTACTATCCGAGTGTTTTGGCTCCTCTTGCGGGGTGAGACAAGGCTCCTTGCTCTCCCCCCAATGCTGTTTAATGTGTATATTGACGGATTAATTGCTTCACTTAATGAGGCAACAGTGGGATGTTGTGTAGATAACACAAGGATAAATAATTTAGTTTATGCCGATGATATGGTGTTAATAGGTTCCTCTGTTAAAGGTCTGGATAGGCTACTAAAAGTCTGCGAAGTGTATTCGCAGAAACATGATATTCTTCTTAATGTTACAAAAACTAAGGTTATGCAATTTCATCCTAAAAGCTGTAATCAGCCAGCTGATATAAGGTTTAAAATGAATGGTGAAGTAATTGAGGAAGTACAAGAGTTTAAGTATTTGGGTCAAACTATGATATTACCAGCTCCTTGAGTGATGACTCGGATATAAGAAAACAATCTCGAAGCCTGTGTGCTAAAGCGAATATAACCATAAGGAACTTTCGATTCTGTACAAGTGAAACTAAAGACATTCTCTTTCGTACTTTCTGCAGTAATATATACGGACAGCAACTCTGGGTGAATTATAAAAAAAGGTTCTGGCAGAACCCTAAATTTGCTGTACAACAGGTCTTTTAGGCTCTTACATAAATTAGCCCCGAGATGCTCAGCTTCGCAAATGTTTGCTACCCGCAATGTCCCGAGCTTCCCGGAGGTAACAAGAGGTGCTCAATACAGTCTAATGCAAAGAATTAAAACATCAACCAACCCGATTATCCAAGCTATCCATGAGTCCTGCCATTTATCCTCTCAGCTATGGAATTCTTGGTACGAAAACGTCTGTCTGTAGCTCCACTTAACTTCGACATTACAGTATTATTTCTAATCATTTGTATATATTTCTATCCTTAGTATATGAACTGTCATTGTATTAATAATATTTGTCATATGGACTATAGTCTGCCAATAAACTTTATATATATATATATATATATATTATATATATATATATATATATATATATATATATATATATATACTCGACACAACAAGAGAAGACCAGGGAAAAGCAAGAAGACATTTCTGAAGAATATTGTGGATGTTAATGAAGGCTTCCGATTATCTGAGAAACATAACGTGCAAACAAGGGTTTAGCAATTCAGAAGATCGAAGATATTACGCACCTTTATTTTACTGATTCACTACATGAAATTTTAAAACAAGTAAACGTCGAAACAAAACAAACAGAAACGAAATGCCTATTAGATCTCAAATAATTTAATCAACGACAAAAATAGATATCGAAACAACAACTTTTATCCTGATATAAACTATAAAAAGAACACAGACAATAAATAGCCTATTTTCAACAACTTTTATCCATATGGAAATTAAGTTCATGACTCCAGAGGAGATTATTTCCAAAGGTAGATTTTCGGAAGGTGTTGCGAGACTCCTCCTAATGTCTCAACAGCAACCGGAGGCAAGGATAGTCAGCTTATTCTCCGGACGGTCCCAAGCCCGAATAAAGTGGGAGGGTTGGTGTCAGGAAGGGCATCCGGCCGTAAAAACCCACGCCACAACCAAATGAGATGAGTCAAGAGCCAATATGGAGGCGACTCACCTTAAACAGCGACCCCATATAAAAATGGGATTAATTATGCTGAGGAAGAAGAAGAATATATATATATATATATATATATATATATATATATATATATATATATGATGCAAATCCACAAGGAAAAGTGATTCCAAGGCCTTTCGTGTATTCAGAAGTACACCTCGTCAGGGAAATTTCCCTGACGAGGTGTACGTCTGAATACACGAAAGGCCTTGGAATCATTTTTCATTTTCCTTGTGGGTTTGCATCATTCGTTAATTTCACGTGTTTAATCGTGAATTCATCGTATATATATATATATATATATATTAGAGTTGCACCGATACCAATATTTTGGCCGATACCGATACCACAAAAAAGTGCCGATACCGATACCGATACTTTTTAATTAATTAATAGTTTTAAA
Source organism: Bathynomus jamesi (assembly GCA_023014485.1). Taxonomy (NCBI): domain Eukaryota; kingdom Metazoa; phylum Arthropoda; class Malacostraca; order Isopoda; family Cirolanidae; genus Bathynomus; species Bathynomus jamesi. The sequence continues at coordinate 95,749 of JAJOZX010011756.1, read as the reverse complement.
ATTGATTATTAATAAAAGTTCAAGTAAATGATATAATATCTCAATTAACTTAAAATGCCTTTCCCAATCCCAACTTTAGTTCCATTTAATTTCATAATAATATAATATATTATAATATATAGCTAGAGCCTGTAATTTAATTATGTTTAAATTAAATTAAGAAAAAGAAAATATATATATAATATATCTTATTATATAAAGTTCTAAACGAATGCATATAATGGTAGTGTATTATCAATAACTTTACACACGAGATTCAAGCATTCAAGCAACTAAATGGTTTATTATGATTATGCATGCCGCGTGGTGCCATCTATGAACAACTTTACAAAACTTTCATTTTTACTGAAAACTATTACTGTAATTTGAAATTGTATATTTATATGATACTGTATTACTGTATTGAATATTTGTAATCTTGTATAGGGGCTATAGTTACATTTTATGATTTTTTGTTTTGTTAGTAAATGTAAACATTGCTAATTTTGATAAAATATATATTAAACAACTAAATAAGATATTACTGTATAATAATAAAAAAATTTAATAATATAGAAAATAAGATAATTTCTTCAAAAAACAGTAATTCAAAGTATCGGTATCGATTTTCAGAACAGTATCGGCCGATACCGATACTTTGTGAAAAGTGGCCGATACGGCCGATACCGATACCTCGGTGCAACTCTAATATATATATATATATATATATATATATATATATATATATATATTAGAGTTGCACCGAGGTATCGGTATCGGTATCGGCCGTATCGGCCACTTTTCACAAAGTATCTGTATCGGCCGATACTGTTCTGAAAACCGATACCGATACTTTGAATTACTGTTTTTTGAAGAAATTATCTTATTATATATATATATATATATCTTAGTAAGCTTAGTTTGGATTCCGGCCGAATTGTTCATTCTGACGAAGATCAAGCTTGTTGCCCCACCTTAGACCCACAACTTAAGGTGAAATCCGAACTACGTCTGGTCAAAAATTATAAAGTCCTCGATCGGACTCGATCTCACGACCTCCTGATCAGTAGCCCAGCGTTTTACTCATTCGGCTACCCAGGGTACCCATTTATCTACCAACCAATTTTTTTTGTACGAAAGGATGAACAGCTGGGTGATCTATGCGCCGACTGCCATCGCCGGGATTCGATCCGGTGGTGGTGGATTCGTAGTCAGCGATGTTACCTACCACACTGCATCATATATATATATATATATATATATATATATATATATATGTTAGCGGCAATAAGCAAAATCAAACATTATGATGATGCCTAGGCAATAAGTTGGAAGCTAACAATGCTTATAGCATTAGTTACAATGGTCACTTTCACTGTTTAGGTTAGGTTATATTTATTATTATAAATATATAGAAAAGAAATTTCTTTTCTGAGAACTGAGAAATTTCAGCTGTTACGGTAGAAAAAGAAAAGACCTAATATCCATGGAATATTATACCCCAAATGGACGAGAAATTCTGGAGCAAAAGATTTAGGGGTTGTAGTGACAGATGATGCGAAATTTGAAACACAAAATAAGATTGCAGTAAACAGAGCAAAGAGAATAACTGGGCAGATACTGAGAACCTTTAAACGAAGGGATAGGAATATAATGATTCCTCTACTGACAACACTGATCATACCCAAATTGGAATACTGCTCGGTCCTAACATGCCCATATAAAAAAGAAGACATTAGACAACTAGAAGGGATTCAGAGAAGCTTCACAGCCAAGATCAAGGGGTGCAAAGAACTAAATTACTAGGAAAGGTTACGCGAACTTAAACTATATTCACTGGAAAGGAGAAGAGAGAGATACACCATTATTTACACTTGGAAAATAATGGAGAAACTAGTCCCTAATCTTACTTTGAACCCTGTAACTCCCCAAACAACAGTGGAAAGTAGAAAAGGAAGACTGTGTCGTGTTCTCAAATTAGAGGCGAGAGAGGGAACATCTTTAACCCTGAAAGAAAATAGTTTTGTTGTGAGAGGACCAAAACTGTTTAATCAGCTGCCCAAAGACCTAAGGCACACGAATGGTGTTGCAGTGGACATCTTCAAAAGAAGATTAGACGCCTGGCTCAGAACAATCCCCGATGAGCAGGGCGTACCTGGCTATATGAGGTGGAGAGTACAAGAAACCAACTCACTACTTCACCAGGCCAACTCGAGAGGAGGGGCGACAAGCTTGACCTTCGTGAAATGAGGAATCATCGCACGGAACCTTTGAAAGGTTGAAAGAAAAGGTATAAATAGGCATTATACTTATGATTATATATATACATTCTTAGCTTTCAGCTCAGGATTTAAGCTTAATACCGATTTCGCTCATTGCCGCTAACATATATTGTGTATAGAATGGAAAACCATATTTAAGGATAAAATAATGGGAGAGATGCTAATAACCTTAAAAGAGAAGACTGAAAAGTTTGAAGAAAAAACATACTTTGAAAATCAACGAAAGGGCAAAAAACGTTATTTCCAGAGCCATAAGCTAACAACATACCGCAAGCGAAATAATGTCGTTGCAAAATTGAAGAATTGCAAAGACAACAGTACCGGTAAAGTAATTAATGAAAAACTGGGAATTATTGAACGTGATACCCATGGTCTAATTTGGTTCGGTGGCAACTGGGCGACAGCCAACTAGGCGACAGGACAACTGGGCGACAACAAACTAGGCGACAACCAACTAGGCGATGCCAAGGTGGCTGTCGACCAGTTGCCACCGAGCAGTCGAGTGTACTGGTAGGGTTTAGTTTAAACTCAATTGAAATTTACTTTCCGAACCCTAACCATGACTGAATTCGTAACCTCACAAAGAAGCAAAGATAACCTTGTTCACGCAGGATTTATTTACACAAGGGACAGGACAAGAGGGAATAACACCTATTGGAAATGTGATCAAAGGAAAATATGTAATGGCAGAGCAGTGTCAGTAGGCAATGACGATAAAATGGAGGTGCGAATAACTAAGGAACATACGCACGCACCACGATGCGAAGAAGCTACAGTGCAAAGGGTGAAAACAAATTTGAAGTGCAAAGCCGTGGAACAGCCGGCGGCACATCCAGCTACACTCATCCGCGAGGAACTTGAGGGCATATCTGGCGCCGCAATATCAGCTTTACCCGAACGTCAGTCTATCTAATGTATGAATATACATAATGTATAATTGAATAAATATATATATATATATATTGGTTGTCGCCTAGTTTGTTGTCGGCTAGTTGATCGTCGCCCATTTGTCCCGTCGCCTAGTTGGCTGTCGCCTAGTTGGCTGTCGCCTAGTTGGCTGTCGCCCAGTTGCCCCTGAACCGTCTAATTTAGAAACATTAAGAGAGGGATGAAAGAAGAGGCTGTGAAATACTCGAAATACTTCTATAAGTTTGCGAAAAGGAAAACAAAAAAGCGCGCAATTATAGTACCACTAAGTTAAGAAAGTACTAATACACTGACTGATGAATTAAAGGAAATAACGGAACTATTGAGAGCTCAGTATGAATCAGATCATCAGGTCCAGACTGTAAAACTGTAAAAATGAAATAGCTTTGCCCCTGTACTGAATATGGGGAGGTTCTCTGAACGCAAGAAAAATACCGGACATCCTGAAGAGAGCGAACGTTGCTCCTATAAAGGAGGGGATAGATCTCGAGCAAAGATCTATACTACTATTCATAGTCGTGTTAAATGATATAGACAATGAAATAACCGATAATAGTAAAGTAACATCCTTCGCTGATGGTAGAAAAATTAGCAGAAAAATTCGAAACCCGGATAATATAAACTCTTTACAAACCGACACAAACAAAAATTACAAATGGTCAGAAGACAACACCATGAAATTTAACACCAAAAATGTTCAGCTCTTATAAGATACGAAAGAAATGAGGAAATAAAAACTATAAACTACTATATACCCAATAATAAAAACCCACTCTAATAGACAGTTTATTTCCACAACAGTTTCGATGCCCACTGGCATCCTCCCGAAGAGGATGCCAGTGGGCATCGAAACTGTTGTGGAAATAAACTCTGTCTATTAGAGTGGGTTTTTATCATCATAATTTGACCTTCACGTAGAAAAGTGAAGTTTTTTGCATTTACTATATGCCCCAAATGGACATGAAATTCGGAGAAACTCAAGAGACCGAGACAAAACAAAATAGCAAAATAAACAAAGCAAAAAGAATAAATAACTGACAGATATTGAGAACCTTTAAAAGAAGGGACAAAAAATATAATGATTCCGTCACTGAGAGCAAAGATCATGTAACAAAATTTGAATTAAAAAATGAGAAATTAATCAGTTAAAAGAAATTCAAAGAAAATTCGGAGCCAAGATCAATAATGGCTGCAAAGAACTAAATTACTGGGAAAGATTATGTAAATTAAATCTATATTCATTGAAAAGAAGAAGAGAGCGGTACACCATAATATATGTACGGAAATAATTAAAAAACTAAAACCTAACCTCAGAATGAATCCTATAACCATCCAAACAACAGTGGAAAATATTAAAGTGAGAATGTGTATAATGTAGTGTTCCCAAACTAAAGGCCATTGCAAGGGACATCCTCAACCTGCAATAAAATAGGCTATGACTATTTAACTACGCAGTTACCAAAAATAACAAGAACGACAACTGGTGTTCATGTGGACGTCTTCAGAAGAAAACTAGACATCTGGTTCAGGACAATCCCAGATAAGCCGAGTGTGCCTGGCTATATGTAGGATGGAGAGCTGGAGAGCTGGAGAAAGCAATTCTCTTCTTTACCAAGCCAACTCCAGTCTATATAAAGACTTCCGTGTGAGAAGCGATCATCATGCGGAACCAATACAAGATTACAAGCATATATATATATATATATATATATATATATATATATATATATATATATATATGTGTGTGTGTGTATATACTAGCAGAGAACCCGCCCTTCGTGCGGGTGGCAAAAAAATCCCAGCCGACGGGCGGAATTTTTTTGTAGTTCGAAGGTCAACTGAATGCTCGGTTAGGTCAACTGAATGCCCGATTAGATTAATTGAATGCCCGATTAGATTAATTGAATGCCCGGTTAGGTTAAGTCGTGATATTTTCGTTAGCTTTAATGAAAATATCACGACTTAACCTAACCAATCGTCAAGGGCGTACAGTTGACCTAACCGGGCATTCAATTAATCTAACCGGCATTCATCACCCAGGTGCACAACCTCGGGACCTAATCAATATGTGTGTGAAGTTTCATGTAACTGCTTTCATTTTGGACCTGTGGCTGAAACGAACACACACGCACGTCCTTTTATTATATATTATATATATATATACACACACACACACACAAGAGTTCAATGTTTCAGTTCTCAGTAATTGTATCTCAGAGACACGCACCGGACCTCCAACATATATTGCTATACTTCATCAAGAATGAGGCATAGCAATATAGAAAAAACCTACGCAAGAACATCTATCATTTTACGTTCTTCCAGTTCTTCTTTACTTTCTTCCAGTATATATACAAATTAAAGCACTATTACCCGTTTCCTTCCGTTCTCTGTACGAGACTTTTTTTCGTTTGTCCTAAATCCAACAAAAACGCACAGAGAAGCGCGTTTTTTTGCGATTACGTTTTTCAAACCAATATCATACTTAAACTTTTCATTTCCTTTTTTTTTAATCAGAAAACAAACCGTAAAAGATGCGTGGTTATACGTTACTGGGTGAGCTCTGAAGGGTTAAAAAAAAAAGTAAATTAATTCCTATACAGGGTATCCATAGAGTTCAGAATCATAGACAAAGCTTATTGACTATATACAGTTTGTTTGTTTCTGATGACGCTGGACTTCGTATATTTTCCTAATAGCGAAGAGCGCGGAAGCATCTAAGACGGTGCAGGAGGCCAGGCTGAGGTGGTATGGACAGTGGACACGTCAGGAGAAGAGAGGAGGAGTATGTTGGGCGCAGAGTGCTGGAGATGGAGTTGCCGGGACGGAGAAGAAGAGGAAGACCGAAGACGAGATGGAGGGACTGTGTGGTGGCAGACATCAGGGAGAAGGACTTGGAGGAGGACGCGGTGTACGACAGAGGAGAGTGGAGAAGACGAACCAAAAACAGCGACCCCATGTAAAGATGGGATAATAAGCTGCGGAAGAAGAAGCGAAGAGCGCTAATGGAATTTTTATACTGAAAAATGCGTCTTTTCATTCAAGTTTCGTATATAGTTACGTTTTATCCTTTTAAGTAGTAGTTTTGGTTTACTTATTAAGGGATACTCTGAAAATATTGAGGGTAACAATTTTCGGAAGAACGATAGGATCATTTGAATATCAGGGCCCCCAGCAAATGGATTTTGTGGCCACTGTAGGTTAAGTGGTCGTTTTAGATTGATTAGTTACTTCCCCCGTGACCAATTTCGACCAATCAGAATCTTTGTAACAAGTTTAAAAAAACTAGTCTCTATGAAAGTTAATATTTACTAACTTTTTTATAATATAAAAATAACAACACTTTGTAATACTAGAAATTAATTATAATGTAGGCTAAAGAGCGTTTATTGCGCGCACCTCCTAAACTAAACAATCCTGTAATGAATATTTAGAATTACTCTTTGTACATTCTTTTAAGCGCTTTCATTATTATGTCTTCGTCAAGCGGTTCAAACTTTCATCGTTTGAAATCGGAGCTAACGCGGAAGTAACGCGTGTTTATGGAACTCCAGTTTCATTATATGCTATATTATGTATATTATGCACTCTGCAGGTTACGGGACTCTATAGGTCATATTTCTATGGGAGAACCCATGAACTTCAGCATTTCTAAAACGTTGCACTAAGTTACGCAATTAAGAGGAATAAAGGATCACCTGAAGATCAGGGCCCTCAGCCTCCTTTAGTTAGCTTTATAAGGCTAACTAACGAAAATATCACGACCTAACCTAACCAATCGTTAGGTCAACTGTACGCCCTTGACGATTGGTTAAGTTAGGTCGTAATATTTTCGTTAGTTAGCTTTATAAAGCTAACTAAAGAAGGCTGGGAGCCCTAATCTTCAGGTGATCCGGAATAAATATCGGATCTTTTCCGTTTGACTGCCGCCATTGAAACATGAGGTGAGTGCCCCCAGCCTTCTTTACTTAGCCTTATAAGGCTAACTAACGAAAATATCACGACCTAACCTAACCAATCGTTAGGTCATTTGTACGACCTTGACGATTGGTTAAGTTAGGTCGTGATATTTTTGTTAGTTAGCCTTATAAAGCTAACTAAAGAAGGCTGGAGTTTAATTATGTTTCAATGGCGGCAGTCAAACGGAAAAGATCCTAAATATCAAATAAAAAGTTACGAATCAAAGTAACGGCTCCCAGTCTTACTTTTGTTAACGCTGAAAGAGTTACACTAAATTTTCTAGAGTGAGTGATAACTAGCCTAGTTCTACATATGAGTTGCTATCTTGATGATTTTATACGTTTCACGTTCATACTCATTTGATCAGTTAATTTAAGTTTCATAATGAAATTAAATATAGCCAACTGATGCGATTTACAATATATTGAAGAAAGCCGTTTAACTATATACTATGCAGTTAGTTACCGAAGTCGGGCTATACACTTGGACTTAAGGTATAAGTATGCTCACTTATCCAGACTTTGGTAAAGTGAGTAAAATATATATAAAAGTTTGGGTTTACATAGAATGACTGTGTGTGTGTGTGTGTGTGTGTGTGTGTGTGTGTGTGTTCCGAGCAATTTCGAGCAGCATATACTGTACACTTCAAATGCCATGCAGAGAAATGAGAAACTGCACCTTCTTGAATGGACATGACAGTGCATAGACCTTGTGCACAATGGCTTTAATTGCAAATACAAAGAAAACCAACTAATAATAACTCTTATGCGCATCATTCCTTCATAAAATCGCAAATACATTTGTAAAACTATTTTTCATTTATGTTTGTAAGAGCATTAACAATAGTTAGACGAGAATTTTTAGACTATGCACGCAAAAATGTCGGGATATCTTTTAATATATCGTTCGGATCACCTGAAAATCAGGTGATAAGCCTTCTTTAGTTAGCCTTATAAGGCTAACTAACGAAAATATCACGACCTAACCTAATCAATCGTTAGGTCAACTATACGCCCTTGACGATTGGTTAGGTGAGGTCGTGGTAATTTCGTTAGTTAGTTTTATAAATGATATTTTCGTTAGTTAGCCTTATGAGGCTAACTAAAGAAGGCTGGGGGCCCTGATCTTCAGGTGATCCAAGTTCTGAAGTGCATTTGTTTTTTCGTTTACATTCACTCATAAGCAGAGCTGGGCACTTCCGCAAACACTTCCGCAAACCGCAAATTCCGCAATTGCGGAAGTATGTTTTTCGTTTGCGGATTTGCGTTTGCGGCAAAGTCATCGCAAATTAGTGATTTTGCGTTTGCGGATTTGCGTAAGTGATTTTGAGTTTGCGGATTTGCGATCGCAAATCCGCAAACTCTAAATCACTTCCGCAAACGCAAATCCGCAAACGCAAATTCACTAATTTGCGATGACTTTGCCGCAAACGCAAATCCGCAAATGAAAAACATCTTCCGCAATTGCGGAAGTGTTTGCGGAAGTGCCCAGCTCTGCACATTATATCAGACATGTTGAATCTCTACTAAAAATGTTCAGGAGTAAATCGCGAGAGAAACGTTTGTTTCAAAGTGTTGATAATACTTGTTTGAATTCCTTCGTAACGATAAAGATAATGTGATGGAGGACACCTATACAGTTTTATACATGGTATCCGAACCAGGCGGCGTTATCTGAACGCGTGAAAAGAACACTCCACCACCCAACGACTAAATAAACCCAACGAGCAACGCTTAGCCTCGTTGATCTAACGGGAAGCGGTGTTGCGACGTGACCACGGCGTAGTTTCCTCAACGCGTTTTTTAAAAATGGGAACCAAATATGTCAAGAAATATTTGAGCTTCGAGCGCTATTTTAACAATAGATTTTAACAAGAGAAAGCGGGTTTCATGGAGACCAGCTTACACTATAGATTAAGTGGTCGTTTCAGATTAGTTATTTCCCACGTGACCAATTTCAGCTAATCACGATTTTTCTAACACACTTCAACTTTGTCAAAAACACTGGTCTTTGCGAACACACACACACACACACACACACACACACACACACACACACACACACACATTATATATATATAATATTGATTTTTAACTCTGTGTTGGGTATCCGAATGATTTATTGATTTTTTTTTTCGGGTCCACTGCGCATATATGCAAATGAATTATTGAATCTGAGAAGAGAATTTCTGCGGAAGTGAAATAATTAAGTGACTTACATGAAGTTCCTATAATAATAATAATAATAATAATAATAATAATAATAATAATGAATGGACGAACTATGTATGTATGTATGTATATATGTATGGATGGATGTATAAAACAGCTATAAGGCGGTGTAAACAGGAAGAAGATTTTATTCGACTCTCAAAACTTTGTGAGGGTAATTTAAATAATGCTAATAAAAAATTTTGAAAATTTGTCAAGAAGGAAACGGGTGTCAAACACGCCCTCCCACCAACAACTGTGGAGTGTCGGGGGAGGAAGAAATTGCAAGGCTATGGAAAAACCACTATTCAAACATAATAGTGTGGGAAGGACTAATCTTAATATAGGTTGCAGCGAAACGCTGCTCCTCGACAAAAATAAATATGGGTATATTCTACGCAGCAACTACTATAGAAACTACTATAGAGACCTTTACTACACCGATTAAATGATTATAATCATTTACTCGTATAATAGTTTTTTACGGACATCTCGTAATCAGTTTGGTTTTAAAAGGTCCCATTCAACTTATCTGTATAGCTATGTAGTGAAGGAAATTGCATTTAAATGCACTGACAGTAATTCAACTATTTATAGTTATTTCTTGGCTATAAATAAGGCGTATGATAGAGTGAACCAAAATATTTTAGTTAAACAACTAGGAGAGGAAAGTTCTTATACATAGTAGGCCTACATATTAAATTTATTGAAATTTTGGTGTACCCACCAATCTTTTACGGTCGGGTAGGGCAATGTATTGTCCGAGTGTTTTGGTTCCTCCCGTGAAGCATGGCTGATTACTTTCTCCTTTGCTTTTTAATGTGTATATTGATGCGTTAATTGCTTCACTTAATGAGGCAAGAGTTGGACGTTGTATGGATAAAATGAGGATAAATAACTCTGTCTATGCCGATGATATGGCATTAATAAGTCTTTAGAGTAAAGGCTTGGATTGTCTTCTAAAACCTCGCGATTTATATTTGCAGAACCACGATATCCTTTTTAATATTACAAAAACTAAGGTTATGTAATTCCATCCCAAAAGCTTTAATCAATCAACTGATATTAGTTTCAAAATGAGAGGTGAACCAATAAAGGAAGTAAAAGAATTTAAGTATTTGGGTCAGATTATCACCAGCTCCTTGAGTGATGACTCAGATTCAAGAAAACAATATCGAAGCTTTTTTGCTGAAGCAAAAATGACTATAAGGGACTTTCGATTCTGTACAGGTAAATGCTGAAGACATTTTTCAGTACCTCCTGTACTAATATATATGAGCATCAACTCTGGGTGAATTATAAAAAACGTTCTAACCCTAAATAAGTTATCCCCGAGATACTCAGCTTCGCGAATGTTTGCTAACCACGATCTCTCGACCTTCCCGGAAGACGTACTCGATACAGTCTAATACAAAGAATTAAAAAAAATTCAGGCAGCCCAATTATCCAAGTTATTCATCAGTCCTGCCATATGCCATCTAAGCTATGGAATTCATGGTATGAAAACATTTGTCCGTAGCGCCACTTCACTTCGACATTTACTACTTTTAATTATTTGTATTTCTATTCTTGGTACTTGTATTTTTTTTTTTTTTTTTTTTTCATTTTGTATTATTACTATTTGTCATATGGACTATTGGTGTGACAATAAACTTTCTCATTTTCATTTTGATACACTGTATATTAAATAAGCAAAATATATTTTTATGCACGTGGTTTATGCACACGGAGTATAAAATGAGAAAATAATATCTAGAAATAGTAAATTCAACGTAAATAGCGCATTTTGTGGGAGTTCAACTACAGGAATGATGATAATACATGCATGCATGCGTGCAACGAGGAGGTCCACAAAATACGGAGCAATATATATATATATATATATATATATATACCTTACCAACCTTATGTTGTTTCGTGTGTTGGTCTCTCTTCACACGGAGGTCAAGCTGGTGGCCCCGCCTCTAGGTCTGGCCTGGTGGAGGAGCGAGTTACTTTCTTGCGCTCTCCACCGTACATAGCCAGGCACGCCCGGCTCATCTGGTACTGTCCTGAGCCAGGCATCCAGTCTTTTCTTGAAGACTTCAACTTTGATCCCCGTTACGTTTCTGAGGTCCTTAGGAAGCTGGTTGAAAAGTCTTGGCCCCCTGACAACCAAGCTATTTTCCTTCAGGGTTGAGGAGGTCCCTTGTCGTGCTTTTAATTTGGGAACACTACACATTCTGCCTTTCCTATTTTCCAGTGTTGTTTGAATGGTAATTGGGTTTAGTTTTAGGTTTGGTACCAGTTTTTCGATCATTTTCCATATGTAGATTATGATGTACCTCTCTCTTCTTCTTTCCAGTGAGTACAGATTTAGTTTACGTAGTCTTTCCCAGTAGTTGAGTTCTTTGCAGCCATCAATCTTGGCTGTGAAATGCCTTTGCGTTTCTTCTAGTTTATTAGTTTCTTCCTTTTTATATGGGGACGTCAAAACTGAGCAGTATTCAAGTTTTGGTATAATCAGTGTTTTTAGCAGGGGAATCGTTACTGTCCTGTCCCTTCTCTTGAACGTTCTTAGAACCTGTCCGGCGACTCTTTTTGCTTTATTTATCGCTATCTGATTTTGTGTTTCGAATTTCGCATCATCTGTCATTATTATCCCGAGATCAATCGCTTTCATGCTTCTCTGAATTTCCTGTCTATCTGGAGCTAATATGCAGTCTGTTTAAGTTCTTCTTTTCTACCATATCTCAAGAGTTGAAATTTCTCGGCGTTGAATGACATGTTGTTGTCTTCTGACCATTTGTATATTTTGTTCGTGTCCCTCTGCAAGGCCTCCACGTCATGTACATCGCTGATTTTTCTGCTGATCTTTGTATCGTCTGCAAAGGATGTTACTATACTATTGCTGTTTACTCCACTGTCTATGTCTGTTAGCATGATAATGAACAGGAGTGGGGCCAGTACTGTCCCTTGTGGTACTGAGCTGCGTACTTCCGATTCTGATGATGATATACCTTGAATTTTGACGACCTGCAGACGATCACTAAGGCAGTTGGAGATCCATTTTCCCACTTTGCCTGTTATTCCCATGTCTTTAATTTATGTCCTATTATACCATGGTCACATTTATCGAAAGCTTTAGCAAAATCTGTGTATATAACATCGTAGTTGTCATTGCCTTCCAATGCATCTAGGATATTGTTGTAGTGCTCTATTAGTTGTGATAGGCATGATCTACCTGATCGGAATCCATGCTGATTTTCGTTGAATCTTTCCCGTGTCTCCAGGAAATCATAAATTTTCTCTCTAACTATTCTTTCAAATACTTTGGTGAGGTGGGACGTCAATGACACTGGTCTATAGTTCTTTGCTTGAGATCTGTCCCCTCCTTTATATATAGGGACAATGTTTGCTCTTTTCAAGATGCTCGGTATTTCCCAGTGTCTAGGGATCTTCTCCATATCCAGTATAAAGGTGTAGCTATTTCATTTTTACAGTTTTTAATCAATAATACGTTCCAATTGTCCGGACCTGCAGCTGAATGTAGTTTCATTTGTTCTATAGCTCTCGCTACATCTTCTGGTATAAACTCAAAGTCTGTTATATACTCTCCTTGCAATTCCTCTTCAAAGAATGCATTTATGTCAGGTATCGCTTTGTCACTTTTTGGGGTACTGAAAACTGATTCATACTGAGCTCTCAATGTATCAGATATTTCTTTTGGATCGTCGGTTAGTTCATTATTTCCGTCCTTAAGGGCCCAATAGCGGCGCGCGTTTTTGTTTTCCTTTTTGCATAGCTATAGAAGTATTTTGGATTTTCCTTTATTGCTTCTACCGCCTTTTCCTCTTCCCTCTCTGTATGGTCCTTAATCAGGGCTTGTATTTCCCTATCGATACCCTCCAGTTTTTCTTTTATTATTTTCCTGCCATTATCTCCGCAGTTTCCTAACTTCGCCTCCACTCTCTTTCTTTTGCGGAATAGTCTTCTCTTTTGCCTTTCTAGCCAGCTCCTCTTTCCTTTTGGCTGTGATTTCGGAGCATATTTTTCTAAAATTCTCAGCGTTTTTTCCTCCAAAGTTGTTAGCATTTCTTCCGTTGTTTTATTCTCGAAAATTGTTCTCCATTCTATTTGGGCCATGTGCGATCTGATTGCTTCCCAATTTATAGTCTTCGAGTTTAAGTTAAAGGCCCCGAATTTACTTCTTTCCACAATATGTGTATTGTCTTCTAATGCTGCCATCATATTTGTTGATATCTCGATTAAGTTGTGGTCTGAGATAATGGTTGGGGTTATTTTTATATCAGCAATCAAGTTCGTGTTATTCGTGAATACCAGATCCAGGCAGTTATTTTTCTGGTATATATGAGCCTATATATACGGTATACTTTCACAACAGCAAACAACATGCATAAAGTACAGTGTATACGAAATAAATGGATATCCCAGGCAAACATATCTATCCGCTCATACATATGCAGGGGGAGCCAAAAAAGGTGTTCCTAGAAATAACTCTTTGCATAACTATTTTCGAGAACACTTTTTTGAATCACCTTTTACATACACATATATATAACTTATATATAACATATATATATATATATATATATATATATATATATATATATATATATATATACCATATATAATATATATATATATATAATATATATATATATACAGAAGGCAGTCCATTAACTAGTTAATATTAATGCAGTGGAAATGAATTAAAGTGTTGCGAGTGTTGAGATGTGCAAAGAAGTTTAAGACAGTAATAATTGCATTCATCGATTCTATTCTGTTGCAGATTTAGGGACACTTGGTGATCGTTGCAATTTGGCTCCGCCCACTTTAGCGAGACCACGCCCACTCCTCCACTCCCCTTGCAACCACTTTTAGCTGTCCGACCCCCTTATTTGAACGGTAAGTTTTGTAATATATATATTGGTCTTGTTCATGGTTCCCGCACGACTTCGTGTACACCTCATGCACCATGTACACGTATCAGGTATTGAAACAGCAAATAAATTGGTTTTGATGCGAATATCAAAGGTTTTTTTTTCATTTGGTTTTTATTTTCCTGTTTTTGAACAATGATTGGAAATGAAATTGAAATATTGGTTTCCGAATTGCTGGTTTTTCTCGCTGTCACTAAACGCTCTATTTTTTTTTAATTTATATTAATCATATTTAATAAATCAATTGTGTGTGTGTGTGTGTGTGTATATATATATATATAATATATATATATGTTAGTTTTATATATTGTGCGTATATAGAGTTTCCACATATATATATATATATATATATATATATATATATATATTATATATATATATATATATATATATATATATATATACTATATATATATAGGCGAAAAGTCGCACATCATAGGAATTTTCAGTGTTGACTATAATATAATTATATAAGGTTGTAACATATATTCTGCTCGATTTTTTAGTTCATTCAGAACAAAAATTAAATGACTTATAATGACAAATTAATCATCAATATAATTCCCTTCTTTTTCTATAACCTCCTCCCACCTGTAGAAAAGTTTTTTATGCCACGTTCGAAGAAATCCCTTGGTTTCGAGTTAAAAAAAGCGATCACTTCGTTTTCGATAGCTTCCCTGGATTGCAACTTTTGTCCATCTAGGTAGTGTTGCGGACTTCTGAATAAATGGTAGTCTGAAGGTGCGATTTCCGGAGAATAAGGTGAATGAGGCATTTTTTCCCAACCAAATGCCTCCAAATTGGGCAGTGGTGATTCAAGCAGTGTGAGGGCGCGCGTTATCCTGGTGGAATAGAACACCTCTGTGATTAATTAATGCGGGACGTTTTTCTTGTAATGCCACCTTCAGTCGTTGGAGTTGTTGGCAGTAGACTTCAGCTGTGATTGTTTGGTTATCTGGCAGAAGCTCAAAATGAATAATTCCTCGCATATCCCACCAAACGCGTAGGAAAATTTCCTTTGGATGGAGTCCATTCCTTGGCTGAGGTTCAAGCTTTGTTTCACGGCTAAGCCACTGATGTCGACGCTTAATATTGTTAGAGAGGACCCATTTTCATCCCCAGTGACGATCCGATTCAAAAACGGTGCCTGCAGTTGCCGAGAATGCAGTGATGTGCAAATATCGATTCGATGTTGAAGATTCGCTCGTGACAAATCATGCGGAACCCATTTTCCAACCTTCACTACTTTTCCTAACAGCTTCAAATGACGATAAATGGTCATATGGCTAACGCCGAGTTGCAGGCCAAGTTCTCTTACAGTTACCGTTGCGTTTCCTCCACTGTTGCTTTCAGCAACTCTTCATCTAACTCATTTGGTCGTCCTGTTCGTTAATAATCTTTCAGACTGAAGTCTGCATTTCTGAACTCCTCAAACCATCTCCTACACATCCATTCGCTCACATCATTATTTCCATAAACTCTTTGAATGTTTCTTGCGGATTCACTAGCGTTAGATCCTTTATGGAACTCATACAGCATCACATGCCGAATATGCTCTTTCGTGGGCTCCATGTTTTTTCAATTACTGTAATATCGTAGGGGTGGCGTTGTAACTATGAGAAACACCAGAGAAAATATTCATTAGCCTAAACCTACACTAGCCTAAGTCATTCTGTATCATTCTGTATCGTGATAAAACATGTGCGAACCTGTCGCCGCGTGTATTTTGCAACATTTCTAAAACTATTTCACATTATCTTGAGGATATTCTATTATCTATCGTCCGTTTTTAATCGAGCAGAATTTATGTTACAACCTGATATATGAATCGGTACAGAATTTAAATTCTGTACCGATTCATCGATTTGTAGTACCTGATATTCCATACATTAAAACCAAGCTCACCCTCTCGTCTATTGTTAATTTCGCAGCCATGCCCTACTTAAAAGAAAAAAAATTATAGTCAACACTGAAAATTCCTATGATGTGCGACTTTTACGCCACCCTGTAGGCCCTATATTAAGAAAAGTATTTGTTAGAATATCCTTCCACGTTAGGTTGTATAATGCATACTAAATATAAGCATATTTTTATTTTGAAAAAACTTTTAGAAACTCGCTTTTTTATCATTAAAAATAGAATAATTAATTTCCACAAAATGTTTTTTTAACCTTAAATTTACAACCACAATTTTTATTTATTTTATTAAGGGACAAAAAACAACTTTCTCATACAGAAAAAAAAATGATTATCCTTTCATCAATAAACAAATAGCAAAAAATTTTGTTTACTAGAAACAGTTTTATGAGTGGGTGCAGCCTACCCTTTAAAATACTTTTGTTCAGAGTAGGCCTACGCTTAATTACGCTTTTACGTCACTTTTTAAGTAAAGACGAACGGTGGACACATTTTACAGTGTACATTATTATTATTATTATTATTATTATTATTATTATTATTAGAGTACCACAACTTAAATTCAAACAGTACCTTAAAAGAGCATATTCGGAAAATACGACTTTCATACGCGTTTTCAGGTTACCTTTAATCATTTTTTCACCTTTATATAGTTTACGGTGGCGTTAGCACCATACCCTTACCGAGCACTTTCCCTTGGGCGGCCATGGGCGTGGGCGTAAGGGGTAAACCGAGAAGAGGAATGCTCCGACGAGCCGTGTTTAGCGACTTTCAGAGGAAAGGTTTGGAAGACAGATTTCAAGTCCAAAAATACATCAGTAAACCTGATAGGAAAAAACTCGCTGAGAAGCTTGGACTCAAAGACTCTCAGGTAAAGGAACTTACAAAAATTTTGAGAGAGTCAAATTAGCTTTTCCTTTTCGCCGTTTTAAATTCTTTTGAGTATTTATTAATTGACCGAGGAATATAATTCAAATTTAATGGCCGCATCTATCGACCACAAGCTAGGAAATAATATTTTAATTATATAAAGTTTTTATTTCAAAATTATAAACAGAAGTAAGCATTTTTAAAGTTTTTAATTTTTAATATTTTGGGCGAAACTCGAAATTTTAATCCAAAATTATGATGATACTTTCGACAAGACTTTTGCCGCAGAATTTGTCTAAAAATCTTCCCTTTCGTCGCAGGTCAAAATCTGGTTTCAGAATCGACGGATGAAGTGGCGCAACTCAAAGGAGAGGGAGCTGCTGGCGAACGGGGGATCCAGGGAACAGACCCTTCCAACGAAGAACAATCCAAATCCCGACCTCTCCGACGTAAAGGATGAATCCCCGACCGCCAATAATCCGTCGGCGCTGAACGATACTATAAAACCAAACGACGTCCTAAATCATAAAGACACCTTTTCGTCATCGGGTACCGTCGGAAGTCTGGAACTGTTGACGCAAAGTCACGAGGCAAAGATGGATTCTCTTCTTCATCGCGTATCTTCACCTACGGGAGGAACGCTGAGAGCCAAATTGCAAATGAAAGATGTGGTCTCGGTGGGACCTCCAAATTGTCACGCGTTTGAAGCAGGGCACGGTTACAATTTCAGTTTCCAGCAAGGAATCGATTCGGAGTACACTGACGAAGACATTAACGTAACCGACGAATTAACCGGTTCAAATAACGACGAGTCCGACGATGACTGATGTGTAGAGGGAAAAACATCGGTTATAAAGGTTCATTGGTTCGATCTCAAGATAAAATATGGAATGTATAATAAAATGTAAATAAACATATATACATGTGTGTATATATATGTATGTATATATGTATGTATGTATATATATATATATATATATATATATATATATATATATATATATATATATATATATATATATACACGTGAAAAAAAGCTAATATTACCTTATATAAGTACTATATAGAAATCATTTTTACTTGTGATAAATTTGTCATATATATATATATATATATATATATATATATATATTGTCTTCGCATATAAGTACACCAATTTAAAGAAAAATTAATAATAATAATTCCACAAAAATCTATATACCAAATGTAGATATAATTAATTTTATACGAAATATAAAATTCTTTACATGATTTTACTAAATTTTATTTATTATTATTTAAAAAAAATACATTATAATGCAAAATTTACCCAACCAGAATTCGAACCCACGACCTTTTCAATAAAAGCCCGAGCGCCACCAATGTACTACAACAAGGTCAAAGTTAACGCAACCTGATGCGTATTTTAACACCAGAGGGAACGCGTAACACGTTCGTGCGACCAGAGGTGTCTTAAGTGTTAACTCCCCCGCACTCAACCAATGGTAGCATTTAACTAAAATCTTCCTGGTATAA
The DNA here is from genome assembly GCA_023014485.1 of Bathynomus jamesi. Taxonomy (NCBI): domain Eukaryota; kingdom Metazoa; phylum Arthropoda; class Malacostraca; order Isopoda; family Cirolanidae; genus Bathynomus; species Bathynomus jamesi. Next base: position 77,146 of record JAJOZX010011756.1, on the reverse strand, counting down.
CGCCGGGGTTCCATAGATGCGAAAATTTTGCATAATGTTGATGATGCAAGATATTCCCTAATTACATCACGTGTATTTCAAACTTCAACGTATTAAAATCATTTTACATTCGTTACATTTATTATCCGCATTTGTATATAAAAATTAACAAATGTAAAATATTTAATTACACTGTAAATTTATTTATGTACAAAAAAATAAATTTAAATTTTTTAATTTATATAAGTTACACTTCAAAATTTTTATTTTTTTTTATTTTTTATTATTTAGAGCAGTATGGCGTTCTTTTTATTAATTATTTACTTCACCTACAATTTTAGTTATTTGTATAATAATAATAATAATAATTAAAAATACGCTTATTAAAAAACATCTTTATGAAACCTATTTTTCCTTTTACGTTTTGTATATTTGCTATAACATATTTGTATTTGGAAGTCGTCTTCGCTATTCACTATGTTCACTATTTCTAATAAAATCGAAAATCTTGCTTTACTTCTTCTAATAACAGTTTTACTTTATTCAATTCTTATATAACAACCACGAAGGAAAAAGGAAACGCAGAATGGTGCTCAAGCGCTTTCGTCTAGTGACATCCTCAGGAACACTGAGCACCATTCTGTGTTTCCTTTTTCCTTCGTGGTTATTTTCATCATAAATATTATTGACGTGTTACTTTCGTGAAATAATTTTCACACACACACACACATATATATATATATATATATATATATATATATATATATATATATATATATATATATATATATATATAAGACGAGACGTTTGGTTTTTAATAATAATAATAATAATGTTTTTGAGGTTATAACTTCGTTCATAACATTTTAGGTCATGTGACGAAGGGAACATATACCTTTACGTAGGATTCGTTACCCCAAAGAGGAAGATCCAGATAAATGCCTGAATTCCTGAAACCTGAAGGCCGAACCGAGACTCGAATCCAGGGCCTTCAAATTAACAGCCCAGGCGCTCTACCACTAGGCTGCTTAAGTGCTTGGTTTTTGATGTGTTTAGCAAACGACAAAGCCCAACAAATTATCATACGTTAAACACACACACACACACACACACACACACAACCTGTGAGTGTTTTCAAGCTATAACCGTTTGACGACCGGTATACGTTTCTTTGAACTTAAAAGTGTAAGTTTTATTGTTATTTACAATTAGATATGTTAATAACTATAGTCACTTAAATGACCCATTTTTGGGTTAATTTTCCGACAACTAAACGATACCTATATAAACAGGTAGATGTATTTGTAGAAACGTTGCATCATTCTACAATTTATATCATTATTTCTGTTGGGACAAATATGTCCCTTGGTCCTTAAAGAGATAATGCAGCTAAACTTTGTGGGGAGGTTGCTATACTTGAATATGCTTCATCTTCCATATCGATTGAGATGGCTCGCGTTTAATGGGAATTGAGTTGCTCCGCATCAAATTCAGCCAAATGACCATTTAAGATCCACCCTTTTAAACGAATAGGCTCCACCTATGAGTGGGAGACACGAGGGGTCAAATTGTAAACAAACTATCATGACTCAATATATTACAAATTAATTAATCGCCTCTCGTTTGACCATTTAAGGCCCGAGAGCTCCTCTTGGGACTAAATAAAAGGCACTTATTCCTCTTCCCTCCGCAATTTCTTTTTCCCCGGTTAGGTCAACTGTACGCCCTTGACAATTGGTTAAGTTAAGTCACGATATTTTCGTTAAAATATTCCACTTATTCCTTTTCCTTTAACGAAAATATTATGATTTAACCTAACCAATTGTCAAGGGCGTACAGTTGACCTAACCGGGAAAAAAGAAATAGCGGGAGGAAACGGAATAAGTGCCAAATAAAATATTTATAATAATCAACCCGTGAGCTGGGACGCGGGAGTCGGTTTGTTTACTTTTTATCACCCCTAAATCTTTGAACATTCCTCCAATACATTCGCGAGGTCCTGAATGTACCGCGAGCTACGCCTCGTGTAGGAAATACGCGCGTGATACATTAGCTCCTCCTACTCTGCGTGTAAATTAAACGGGCATATTTATAATTCGGGTATACTGCATACATATTAAACCCACCCACGTATTCATAGAAAATGGGGTAAATGAGTTTGCTGAGCTCCGACTGATAATTTGTATTAATAAGTAATTTAAATGAGTAATGAATAAGTTAAGTATTTGGGTCAAACTATCATCAGCTCTTTGAGTAACGACTCCGACATAAGGAAGCAATATCGAAGTTACTGCGCAAAATCAAACATGATTATAGGAACTTCAAATTCTGCACAAACGTAGCTAAAGGCACTCTTTTTTTTTTTTTTGTACTTTCTGCATTAATATTTATGGGCAGCAACTCTGGGTTAATTATAAAAAAGGCTCCCGCAGAATCCTCAATTTGCTTTACAACAGATCCTATAGACTGCTATATAAGTTACCTCCAAGATGCTCAGCCTCTCAAATGTTCGCTAACCGCAACATTCTGAGCCTCCCTGAGGTAACGAGACGCGCTCAATATAATCTAATGCGAAGAATTAAAAACTCAGACAATCCAATCTATTCATCAGCCCTGCTTTATTATATCTTTTAGAATGTGGAACTTCCGATAGGAAAGTGTGTCTATAGCTCCACTTAACTCTTACATTAGCCATTCCATTACGTGTACTTTTTTTTTATGAAGCTGTTATTACTGATTTTATTGTTTCTCGTTCTTTTACGTGTATTACTGTTATTTCTTTTATTACCGTAGTCCTCTTTTGTTTTTGTTTTTTAAATTTATTGTTTACTTAGTCGTATCGTTCATTACCTTAATGGATACTGTACCTTTTTTTATGGGATCTGTCTCCTACCAATAAACATTATCATTATCATCATCATTACCATATATATATATATATGTGGTACTGTCGCTACGCGCACTTTTTATTTCCATTTTTTTTTCTTTTTGTAGTCTTATCTTTGGATAGTTTTTATTATTATTCGTTTCATAGTGTTATTTTTATTTTCCTTTTCATCGTATTTTTTAGTTTTTAAAATTTATTATTGTTTATCTTATCGTTTGTTACTAGTGGTGTACCGATTAATCTACATCGGCAGAATCGGACATTTTTGGGGCATCGGCATCGGGCAAATTTAGCCGATTCCCTCACCGATTCCTTGAAATTTTGAAATTTTCATTACAAAACAAAATCAATATTTATGGAAAGTTGAACAGACAAAAAACGCTATTTATGATAATTTATATCCATTTTAAAGGGTAGCCTAATTATATACAAATATTTTACATTCACGTAAGAGGCAAAGTTTAATAAGTTAAGTTGCCCATAAATTTACATTTTCTCTCACTAGCCAATCTCTAAATATTATAAACTATCGTAATCTCCTACTCTATATTAAGTTGTATTTTATAATTCATATATTAAATCATCTTATTATGATGACTTTATGTTAAGTATTTTAATAATTTTATGAACCCAAATTATACAGGATATCCATTTTTTGGTACTTACATATTAACGGGGGGCCACCACATATTGATGATTGGTTAAGTTAAGTTGTAATATTTTCGTTAATTGAAAATTTCTAATACATCATATTTTTTAAATAGCAATATTTTTTTAATGCTTTCTACTTCAAGTTCCTGATTGTACTGCTTCCACCCTAATGGAGGCTATAAAAAACAATATCGCTCAGGGAAATGTTGTTTCTAATGTATTAATACATGTATTAATCATTGTAAATATTTGAAATATAAATCATTGTAAATATTTAAAAAAATATTGCTATTTAAAAATATGATGTATTAGAAATTTTCAACTAACGAAAATATTACAACAACCTAACCAATCATAAATATGTGGTGGCCCCTCGTTAATACGTAAGTACCCATTTTTTTTATTCAAATAGTCCACCAGAGCCTTGAAATTGATGTTTCTTTCTTTCCAAGTTAAACCCATTAGAATTAATAATGGCAGTCAGACTAAGCTTTGAACAAAGGAAATTCATTCTAAAATGCTACTGGAAGTGTGAAAACGCAGTTGAAGTGCAAAGACAGTTTAGGAGGGAGTTTCAAACAGATCCACCAACGCGACTTACCATCACTCGAATTAGAGATAAGTTTGAAGCCGATGGAACTGTTCAGAATGTCCACAAGAAGCGTTCCGGAAGACCACGGACATCGACAAGCCCCACAAAGCAAGAAAGAGTACTGGAAACGTATCACCAAAGTCCAAGAAAATCTGTGCGGCAAGCGAGTCGTGAGGTAGGAATTTCAGAATCGTCTGTCCAACGCATTTTGAAGCGCTGTCAATGGAAAAGTTACATTCCAAGATTAGTCCATGCTATTAATGAAGATGATCCGGACCGAAGAGTGGAGTATTGCGAGTGGTACTTGGCACGATGTGGATGTGGACTGGACGAAGGGGTTTCGTAGAATACCCTCCACGTTCACCAGACCTCACACCACTAGACTTTTTTTTATGGGGATACTTAAAAGACAAAGTCTACGCTATAAAACCTGCAACAGTCGCTGAATTGAGAGCAGCCATTGAACGAGAATGCACACAAATACCAAACGAAATGTTTCGTGATGTTTGCGATTCCATTGATTGCTTCGCGTTATCAGCAGTGCCTGGACCAGAACGGACGTCAGTTTGAAAACAGGCGTTGACAAAACAATTAAATAATGTCTGTAGATTCTATTACATTTTGAAAATGAAATGTATTTTAATAAACACTGCCTTTATAATTATTTAAAGTGTGTATACATTTTTTTGGGACGCCTTGTGTGTATATATATATATATATATATATATATATATATTATATATATATTATATATATATACTATATCACTATATACGTATTACCAGAGTTCGATAAATGTTAATGTTAGGTATGAATTAAAACCCTAATTGCATCATTTCTTAACATATGGAATCTATAATCGTACAGTTTCGGAAAAAAATTCGTCTAGAATCCAAAATTTTCTAAAAAGCATAAAAAAAAAATTATTTAGTAATGATTTGGTTTTGTTCTTTAAACTTCATTACTGTGCCCAAAAAGAATAAAATATGTAAAGGAAAAGACAGAATACTACCAATTAGTAGTTTTTTATGCTCTTAAGGAATTTTTGTTTTTAGGCAAACTTTTTTCCGTAACTGTACATTATTATTTTTACGCAATCTGTAGCTTGAGTTCCCCAAAATCGGAAGTTTTGCTCATTAATAAATACTTGAACATAAATGTGACACTTACAGTATAATTGAACAAAATGTTTTCGATGTACTTTCACGGTTAAAAATAGTATTTTCAATTGTGGAAAAGACGTATTGGAATGTTGTGCTCGTCATGGAGCTCATTTTGAACACGTGATTCACAAATGACTGCGTTGAATTATCACTGGAATAAGCCTTAGATTCATTTTAAACAATATATTGTAACGTTCATTCATGTAACTCTGAAATTTAAAAAAAATATATTCTAAAATGGTAGTTTTTGGGGGGGACTATATATATATACTACAATAAAGATACGATCACTGATGAATATACAACATCGCAGAAAACTGAAATGTAGTAATGAAAATGTAGTAAAAAAGTAAAGAAATGAGCGCAGTGTATAAAGAAGTGTGTATAATGAAGCGAGTGTCTTACGCGATGAATGCTTACGTTTGAAATATAATCTGAGGAGAAGAACTATGCGATGGAATAATATGGAATTAGCGCATAATGCGGGGAGAAAGTTGTAATAGGGATTCCTGCAGCAGCACTATTACGCGCGAATGCTTCATCTATCTCGGTTATGATAACACCTTTCGCGTACAGCGGCGTGTTCATGAATTTATACGGTATTCACACTATGCATTTTCAGTGGGATTCTTCCTGTTCCTAATGACGTTTTTTGTCGGAATTCCGTTGACACTGGGAAAGCTTTTGAACAAACATTCCTCGTGTTTTTTTTTTTTTTTTTAGGAATTTTTCGTTCCAGTTTTGACTGAAAGTCCGAGAAACAAATCCAGAAACAGTTTCAGTGAACATATCGGTAAAAAGTAAGCAAATCTCCTTTATACTCTATGAAATGATTCAAAATAAATGTAGTTTATTTTTATGAACAAAAAGGTAATTTCTTTTTACACGAAATTTTCCTGAAAAATAATAATAAATGATTTTGACTCGAGAATTGCATTCAGGTCAACAAAACTAATGCGAATGCTCGGCACAAAAGGAACAGGAATTCCACAAGCGGATTTCCTGGAACTTTCGGTTCATGTTCCGAGTAGTCCTACAGTGTAAATTAGGCTATAATGTAATGTGGGTCGGAGATATTCTTTAAAGTACAATGCGAATTAACTATTATTTGACATTTTATTCCCTCCATACATACATACACACACGCACGAGTCAGTATGTTGAAAATGTAAAAAGCTTCCATGCGTTCATTTCCATGCATGATTGCGTCATTTCATATGCATGCAAGCTCGGGTCGAACATATGTGGTTCATACAGCTTTTCCATTCCAATTCATTCCAACCATTCTACCAACATATTAATCACTCTTCCAGCAACATCCCGACACACTCGCCTCCCAATTTACAGCCCCATACACGCAACCGCTGTCATTTCAAATGCATGAATAAGCTTACATTAAGTTTAACTTATAATAGGGGCAAGTATGCAGAAATGACTGACTGTAAAGTTCCTGCATTTCAACTTCCTATCTTAATGCAGGACTTTCCTATAACTTCTTCCTATACACACCTACATACCCACCACCAGTAGTGGTGGTGTTCCTCATGGCTCTGTCCTGTCACCTACTCTTTTCCTTTTATCTATCAATGATCTATTAAATAGCATTTCCTGTCCTATCCATTCCTATGCCGATGATTTCATTCTTCACTTCTCCATCCGCTTCACAAAGGGTCCCTCTCAAAAATCACTCCATGCTCCGCGTTGGACGGCTATGATGCACCTGACCTCTGATCTTTCTACTATCTCTGACTGGGCCAGAGGGGACCTTGTGGCTTTCAAAACCTCAGTTCTTTCATCTGTCTACTCGTCACAATCTTCCGCAAGGATTAATCGGTATTTTCAATCTTTCATCTACTCAACCGGTCAACTCTGGAACAATCTTCCTCAATCCATCTTTCCCCCTGTCTATGATCTCCAAACTTTCAAATGCAGAGTGTCCAGGCATCTCGTAAATCTTGGGCTTTGATTTTGGCTCTCTTCTTCTTCTTCTTCCTCTATGGGGGGGTGGCGTTTTGGGGGGCATTCACCCTTGGTTCCTCCTTCCTGCATAAAAAAAACTTTCATTCTTCCCCTCTTCTTCGACATCAGAATTCCCCTCGTATTTGTTTCACACGTGCCAGGCATTAAGTCAAAACGCTCGTCCTGAATAATTTCTGTCATTTGCATTCTCATTTCATCGAGTCCTCATTTGTACCTCAAACGTTCGACACAGCTAAACGTTTAAGAGGCACATTGAATCGTTCGTGGGAGAGTTATTTCCTGAAGAGACGAGAAACCAGTATCGTTAGCTATACCTGTTATACGCCCAAGGAGATGAACAAAGCCTGACTCAAGAACTTGTGATTCTTCTCCCACAGAATAACTATACTTCATGTACAGTTTCGGAAAAAGGTTCACCTAAAAACATAAAATTTCTAAAAAGTAGAAAAATTTACTAATTAGTAATAATTGAGTTTTGTTTTTGAATTTTTTGGACCTTTTCCAGCTTGTGTACCGTTTTTCATATAATTTATTTTTGAGAATATTTTTGTTAAAACTAACGAAAATATCACGACTTAACCTAACCAATTATCAAGGGCGTACAGTTGATCTATTATTAATTATAACATTGTTTGTTTCTGGAATAGTATTTACTATTTACTAATAGATCAACTGTACGCTCTTGATAATTGGTTAGGTTAAGTCGTGATATTTTCGTTAGTTTTAACAAATATTCTCAAAAATAAATTATATGAAAAACGATACACAAACTGGAAAAAGTCCAATTTTTTTTTACTGTCACCAAAACGCAAAAAAATATCAAAAGAAAAACAGAAATTACCAATTATAGTACTCATTCAGTTATTTGTCCATGATCACGGATAACCCGATTTCACGGTTTAACTCGGTATACCCCTCCTGTGGGTGGGTGGTGCAGCTGTTGCTGCCCGCCGCCACTGACTGGCCTTCCCCTTCGCCCGGTACCACACACAATATCTATACAATTAAGTAGTTATATTCACCAAAGACGTGAAGATCACCCTCTCCCGAAGATTGTAACGCCTCCTCCTACTAACATTGCGAGCCAAATCATGGTTATCTCGGTATCATAATCACGAAGAAGTGCACAGTGGTCACAGTCAGTAAATCACGGTTAACTCGATTCACGGTTGAGTAAATCACGAATAACCGCGTGAGTACTGTAGTAATTTTTTATATTTAGAAATGTTACGTTTTTAGGCGAATTTTTTTTCCAAAACTGAACCCATGATTGCGCACTTATTTTGGAAACGTGCAGCTTTGAAGTATCCACACGCCATCCGTGACTGTTTACGCAGGATATTTATTTGAACGAACTCGTAACGAAAAAAAACATTCGTAAATTTTGTGACCTAAAATCTCACATTAATTAAAAGTTTGGCGCCTTAAAGAATTAATTTTTTTAATAATAATAATAATAATAATAATAATTTGAGTCAAAAAGTTAATCCTAAATTTGATATACAAAAGATTTCCCACCAAGATGGTTGGTTCTTATCGAAAGACGAGAAGAGACGTCTGTAAATGAGAAGATGCATTGTAGTACAGTAACACAATAACAAAGCGTACTTAGTCTAACCACACACACACACACACACACCGGGTGAAAACGTGAGAAAAAGTGTCGAGGGAAGCACCCGGAGGAAAAAGCGCGTTCAAAAGTGCGAGAATAAGACGATTTCGAACCCTATCACAATCCTAGATAAAAATTCGACACGAAGGCTGGTTAATATTTACCCTTTTACTAATTATGTGCGTATGCAGAGATGAAAAGTTGTCGATTTCTGTAGATTTCTACGGAGGACTGGTTTCAAAAATGTGCTTAATTCTGCAATATTCAACATTTACTTTCTTTTCAACCTTTCAAATGTTCCGTGCGATGATTCTTTATTTCACGAGGTCAAGCTTGTCGTCCCTCCTTTCGAGTTGGCCTGGTGAGGTAGAGAGTTGGTTTCTTGCACTATCCACCTCCAACTTCCCTCAAATCGAAAAAATCTCTGCAGTAATACAGGGTGTTTAAAAAGTCCCTATCTATTTCAGTGAAAACGTAGCAAAGATGGTAAAATTCAATAACACTATAATAGAAGGCATACATTTCATTAATACATAAACATATGATTCTACATGAGCACCATCACTATCTCTACAGAGTTCGAATCTGTCAGCAGCATTGTGGAACACATTTTGGAGCATGACAGGGGGTATTTTTGTAACTGCTGTTACGATACGAGCACGTAAATCTTGCAGTCTGTAACCCTCGTTTGATAGACGTTTTGATTTGATAAAGCCCCATGCAAAGAAATTCAAGGGCGTTAGGTCAGGAAATCGAGCCGCCCAGGGCCTGTTGCTTCCACGTCCGATCCACCGATTTGGAAATCGTTCATTTAGGTACTCCAGAACAATGTTTGCGTAATGACAAGGTGCCCCATCTTGCTGAAAGACGACGGTGTTTAAAATGCCATCTGAATGAAGCTGGGACATTTACGTGCTCGTATCGTAACAGCAGTTACAAAAATAACCCCTGTCATGTTCCAAGATGTGTTCCGCAATGCTAGTGACAGATTCGAATTCTGTAGAGATACTGATGGTGCTCATGTAGAATCATATGCTAATGTATTCATTAAATGTATGCTTTCTATTTTATTGTTATTGAATTTTACCCTTTTTGCTACGTTTTCACTGAAATAGATAGGGACATTATAAACACCCTGTACATATGATGTCACTTACAGTGTACGAGCAATAATAATAATAATAATAACCTAATTAACATTATTATTATTATATTGCCAACGTTGACAAGCTAAAATGGTGATCATATATATATATATATATATATATATATATAATATATTATATATATATATATATATATATATAATTATTAATAATAATATCCCAAAATGTGACATAATAACACTTTTATTAAACGCAAGAATTAGGATGAAAAATAGAACGTAAATTGTGAGCTAAAAGAGAACTTAAATCGCTAAAAATCCAAAATCTTCTGTTTTTAAAATAATTTTCAGAGAAAAGTATGGATTGCATTAATCTTTCACAAAATGCAAAAATTGGAATAGTAATTAGTAAGAAGGACCAGAATCTGGCACAATTATCAAGCCAGTCTAACGCGACCCATTGCGCTAACTCCGGCGGATTATTATTAATCAGTACCATCGGGATTCGAACCTCGACCTCGGTGTCTTCGCTTCGCTTATAGGAAAATGGTGTTACCCACTGAGCTATACGGGCGCTGACCAAAAAGGCTAGAAAGGAAGATGAAATATATAATATGGTTTACTGACGAAAATTTTACATCGACAGCGACAACGACATCGACAAAGGAAAATCTATAACAGACAGTTCGACTCTAACTTCATTCATTGACAAACAAAATGATAATTTCATTTACAAAAACGAAAGCAACTTAAGGTTTATATCTAAAGAACGTAAGAGTTTTATTCTAAATAAAGCATAAAGTAAAGTGGTTCCATATATCGACCGCCGTTTCTGAAAAATTAATTGTTCAACTGGACCAAATATGAAACGATTTTTAATCAATTTTATTTTGTAATGTTCATATAATTAATTCAGAATTGGTCTACAGTAGAAAGAAAGTCGTTTCAACACTGTGAATTAAAGATGTTCCATAAAGAACACCGTTTCTAAATTTAATTGCTTCATTCGCTGCATGCGCCATTTGGAACAACTTTAATTTCTGGACCGTTTTTTGACCAATTATATCCACATTATAAACTAAAATTGATTCAGAATCGTTCAATATTCGGTTCAAATGGAACAATTAAATTTTTTGAAACGGTGGTCTGTATCTTCCAGTGTACCTTTGCGAGGATGATATGTATGGCTGTATAGGTGTTTATCGGTTTACTTTAATGTAGAGTTAGGGGAAAAAAATTCGCCAAGAAACACAAATTTTACAATCATTATAATGATCGAGTTTCGCTTTTGAAATTTTATTACTATCGCGGAAATGGAATAAAATATCCAAAGATGATCAGGATATTACCAATTAGTATTTTTTTATGCTTTCTGTCGATATTTTATATTTCCAGACAAACATTTTCCCGAAACTGTAGGCTACATATAGGTTTTGGTATGTATATATGGAAAAATCGCCCCCATCAGGGTATGAACCCACCACTTTTTCAATAGGTGAGGGTGCCAGGCACTACGCTACGACGGGATAAAAGGTTAACGCAACCCGACCAGTCATACGTTTAAACAACGGAGGATACGCGAAACACTTTCGTGTCCAGAAGCATTTTACGCGTTAACCCTCTCGCACTCGAGGTAATGACCAGCATTTCATTCTAAGTATCTGGTGCAAAGGTGGGGGGGGGGGTGTCTCATAAATGGAATGTCATGTATGAATCCGCATGATTTTTCATGATGCGGATTCATGCATGATGTTTCATATCATACATAGGGTGTAACAAAAAGTCCGTTCTCGTAGGGAAATAAGATAACAGAATTGAACGAGAAAATAGTTTTAACTATACATTACAAACAATACAATCAACTTACTAGTTAATCCAGTACATGACAATCCGCATTACCAATAACCTAACAGTGTTGCCACGTAATACATACAAACTTATCACGATCAATTCTGTTGTATCTTATTTCTCTATCAAAACGGACGTTTTTACGACTAATATATATATGTGTATATATATATATGGTTTGTTTGTTTTTTTGGACGACAGAAAGATCAGCAGAAAAATCAGCGATGCAAATGAGGTGGAGGCCTTGCAGAGGGACACGAACAAAATATACACATGGTCAGAAGACAACAATATGACATTTAACACCGAGAAATTTCAGCTTTTGAGATATGGTAGAAATGAGGAACTTAAACAGACTGCATATTATGCTCCAGATAGACAGGAAATTCAGAGAAGCACGAAAGCGGTCGACTTGGGGGGGTAATAATGACCGATGATGCCAAATTCGAGACACAAAATCAGATAGCGATAAACAAAGCAAAAAAAAGTCGCGGGACAGGTACTAAGAACGTTCAGAAGGAGGGACAAGACAGTAATGATTCCCCTGCTGAGAACACTGATCATACCAAAACTTGAATACTGCTCAGTTTTGACGTCCCCATATAAAAAGGAAGAAATTAATAAACTAGAAGAAACGCAGAAACATTTCACAGCAAAGATTGATGACTGCAAGAAGTTAAACTACTGGGAAAGACTACGTAAACTAAATTTGTACTCCCTGGATAGAAGAAGAGAGATGTACACCATAATCTACATATGGAAAATGACCGAAAAACTGGTACCAAACCTAAAACTAAACCCACTTACCATTCAAACAACACTGGAAAATAGGAAAGGCAGAATGTGTAGTGTTTCCAAATTAAAAGCCCGACAAGGGATCTCCTCAACATTGAAGGAAAATAGCTTGGTTATCAGGGGGCCAAGACTTTTTAACCAGCTTCAAAAGGACCTCAGAAACGTTACAGGGGGTCAAAGTTGAAGTCTTCAAGAGAAGACTAGATGCCTGGCTCAGGACAGTACCAGATGAGCCGGGTGTACCTGGCTATGTGCGGTGGAGAGCGCAAGAGAGCAACTCGCTCCTCCATCAAGCCAGGCGTGAAGAGAGACCAACACACGGAACCTAAACGAGGTTAACGAGGTGTATATAAACGCGATCTGATTTTAATAATAGAATTTGATTATAGAAGAGAACGATAGAACGTACAGCAGCGAAGTGAACGTTAAAAGTGAATGACATTTACGCCTCACATTCACTGATTAATTTCACCCACACGGATGTCGACTTTGATTCCAGAATGTCATGCAAAATCTCGCTCGCTTCCTGCTAAGTGAACTAATATATAGATATATATTGAAATTCCACTATAACTCGTATACAAAAGTATCGTATTCATTACACAATAATGTACTCTAAATGTACTAAAAAATGTAATTTCGTATATGAAATAAAACAGAATTTATCTATAACTTAAACTGAACGCATAAAAAAAATGGTAGACGCATGAACTTCAGGATCAATACCGAAAAATGTCTTCGCACCCATATATGGATCATCTACATATTTTATATATACGCCTGATTCGCATAAGGGCTTTATTCTGGCATCTTAACTCTAGTCATGATTCGATATTCAAAGGAGAAGAAACTCAAGTTCTCTCCAAGGAAACGAATTCATGACGTCATAAAAGTCCCTCTTTAAGAGCCAATAGCCATCGCTTAACGTCACTTTCAGACTCTTATTCGCCTTCTGATTGGACCATCGATTTTATTTATAATACATATTATGTGCTCTATTATTACATAGACTGTTGGAAGTCCAACATTAAATTTTATATATATATATATATATATATATATATATATATATATATATATATATATATATATATATATATATATATATATATATATATATATAGAGGGTGAACAAAAAATCAGTCGCAATGTGAAATATTTAGTGATTCAGTAAATGTTCAAACTGGAGACGGTGAAGGTGTTTTACACGTGTTAATTATTTAACAAATTACTACCGACACTGCGTAACATTCTAGTAGAGACGTTGGCACACTTCTTTCGAAAGTTTACTTTTACTTCCTGAATTGTACGTGGCCGTGACTCGTAAACTACAAACTTCGCGTTGACTCAATAATTGAGTGAACACTAGAAGGGAGAGTGCCAACGTATCTATTGTAACGTTACGCAATGATTGTAGTATACAGTAGTTTACGTAAGAGTAACATATGTAAATGGCTTCACGTATTGCGCTTTGAACATTGTTCTGAATTTAATAAATATTCAACATGGGATCGGACTTTTGACTCACATATATATATATATATATATATATATACAGGGTGTCCGAGAATTATCTGTACAATGTTTGGCTGTTATTAAAAGTCAACCATGAAGTGTAGAAATTCCAGTGTTGTCCCATTTTACAGAGAATCTCATTAAGTTTTTTCTGATACCACGTTTTGGCAAGTTTTTTAGAAATGTACGCGGGTGACAGACAATGATGATTTAAAAGCAAGAATCACAGCTGCTATTGAGCGAATTGATGTGGATATGCTGCAGCGTACATGGCAACATTTGGAGTATCGATTGGATGTTTTGCGAATCACTAATGGTGCACATATCGAATGTTTGTAACAACGTTACTTTAATAAAAGAAACTTTTGAAAATACAGATTCTAAATAATCTTGTTTAAGAATTTTACGTGTGTTATCAAGAATTTTATTAAAAGATGAAATTGTACAGATAATGTTCGGACACACTGGAATTTTTAAAAAACTTGTCAAAACTTGGTATCAGAAAAAACTTAATGAGATTCTCTGTAAAATGAGACAACACTGAAATTTCTACACTTCATGGTTGACTTTTAATAACAGCCAAAAATTGTACAGATAATTCTCGGACACCCTATATTTTTTAAAAAGCATAAATAAAAGACTAATAAATAATAACCGAGTTATATTTTAAAAATTTTATTCTTTTGACCAAACCCTTCGCTGGACTTCGTAAAGCCAACATAAGAATTCTACTGAGTGTGTTTCGGGAGTATCTTTAGCACCAAAATTTTGGGAAAACAAGATTTCATTTCACATCTGTTTGAAACGTTAAGGAAATTGACTCGGACGAAGTTTGGACCAAAGCGTCATCCAAATCTCATCGTATCAATACCACAACGTGGACAAGTCCTTCAGGAAGCGTGTGCGGAAAGGTTACAAAATAATGGTTACATGGTTACATCTACTTATTTATACATCTTATCTCTTCTATCTTCTATCTTTATCTTATAAAACCAGACCTATATAATAAATTTTGGCGACTCATTTCATTCCTGCGGGGCTCTACACACACACACTAATGTAGAACAACAGTAAAACAAATTCCGACATACATTTTATAGTATTATTATTATATACAAATTTGTCTAACTGATTTAATTTATAACATCAAATTCCTTAACCGTTCTCTCTCTCTCTCTCTCTCTCTCTCTCTCTCTCTCTCGAGAGAGAGAGAGAGAGAGAGAGAGAGAGAGAATAAAAAGGGCTATTATTCGAACCAAACTATATACATACATATATATATATATATATATGTTTTAGGTATGTTTTTTTTCAAAGCAAACAAATCCGCAGGAATAACATTCCATTGTGCGTATCGTTCCGAAATAACTGCGCAAAGCGCCTTTGGCCGATCATTTCGAGAAAGACTTTACTTTACGTCAGTTTCATGAAATGCCTGGAAGGATTGGGAGCAATTAAAATCGTTGGATGGAAAACATCACATTCTCAAATACAAACAGCGGCGGAGAACGGAGCGCCCCCAACGGACAAAGGCAGTAACTAAAGGCCAACAACACGCCACCCAAGAGGATTCTTGTTTTGAGCGCGATTTAAATCTGTTTTTACAAGAGTGTCTGGTCATAAAGGGTAAAGAAAAGGAGAAATTAAGCTTTAAGGAGAGGTACAAAGGATAAAGACAGCGATAAAATGTTTATACAGATGGTCCACATTTAGAAAAAAGGCAATCATTCATTTTTCCATTTATACTCACCACATTACATTACATTATATATATATATATATATATATAATATATAGAGAGAGAGAGAGAGAGAGAGAGAGAATTAAGGTATTCTATATACACAATGATTTTGGTCGTACAGTCTTTATTAAGGTATGAAAATTTAAGACTTATGGCTTTTAATCAATATTCTTTCATCTTCAAACAGTTTTATTGCCGCGTATAAAACCTATTCCAATAATATTTCTTACCTATTTAAAGAAGCAAACTGTACTTTACGATCTTTTCTTTCTTTTTTTTTTACTTTTTATGTTCGATCTGCGAAATATCATTAATACCCCCGAGCTGTTACCCTAACTTCATAAATTTTGAGACATTCCTTTGAAAAAGAAGAAAAGGAAAAAAAAAATAGTCGGAGAAATTGGCATCAAAAATGACGATCAAGTTAACAATGGTAATAATAATTATGTTATTAACGTGATCTGTCACAACATTAGGAGCTCTTTTCGTAATAAAGCAATAGGAACCGTGATAAAGTGTGTTTGAGCGAGTAATATCTTGTTCGTGAAGACCATGTGTTCCCGCCATTAAATAACTGTCAAGTTCAGCTGATGCGGTTGCCGACGTTGCCGGAAGGGTGCGACATTTTTGTAATCTTCTGTACGATACGAAATATTCAACGATGACGTCACGCGAGAAAGAGGATAAACAAATAATAAAAGTCCTAATAAATAATCCCCTTTTATGAAAAATCACTAAGAGATATTAAAAAACGTGCACACTTTTAATGTTACACTAAATTAAAAAAGTCACGCGGGATGAAAAAAACAATTACGTGTACCATTATATACTGTATATATGATTAGTAACGAGTTAAGTGTGTGTGTGTGTGTGTGTGCCTTATAAAAATTTAAAAAAGGTTTTATAATATGTACTTAACCTAACATGTAGGAAAAACCGTATTGCTCTTACTTTTTTGACTGTTCTCTCTTCGTATTTAAATTTTCGAGCGAGTGAGTACAGCGCAAACGAATCATTCCGCATTCAGAAACCATCGTAAGGCTCAACAAGGCATGCCAGGAGCGCATTTCATGTCGAACTAGCTAATTTTCTGTGTGCTTGAGGCCATTAAGCCTTCACAAGCAGCCCAAACACTGAATCACGTTTCTCCATTTCAAATATTCCGCGCCAGTTGACGTCATTACCCATAATGCCGCGTGCTGGTGACAGCCGAGTGATGAAGTGCGTATATGACTTGCCTTGCTCCCCACTCCTAAAACTAGATTATTTTTTTCATATTTACCGAACCGGCGTTCCTTCGTTTCATAAATCGAAATGTTAAAATAAAACTTTAGATAAAATATCTATCGAACAGTTTAGGCTTTAAAAGATAAACACTTTTTTTTAAAGTAAACTCAATTTCCAGTCTAAAAGACAAAATCTAATTAAGTCTAAATGGCCCCATAATAGAAATCAAAGCAGCTTAGAAGGCTTCACGCAGTCCTAAGAGGAGAGACGTATTGCGCCATAAATTTCTCGGATCAGACCTATTCCTACCTCCAATAAGGGTCATTCGGGGACGCAAGAATGCGTTCGCGTACGCCCTTGGAGCGTTTCCTTTGTCCCAGTTATCGTCCTCCTTGGCCGATTGAGCACTAATTGAGGGATAAATGATGAAATCAAAGCGTGAGCGGTCCCGCCAGCATCCGGTGCTGACGTTTGTGAAGTGTCGAAAGGGAAACGCGAAACAGCGGCAACCAGACGCTCGCTCACTCGCTACTCAAGGCAAAATCACGCCAAATTAATTAATGAGTGAAGAGGAATAGCCCGCTTACGAACGCCATTTGCAAATCATTGATATAGAAGGGCGAAGAAAGGTAACTATAATAATGGATTTAATTTCATCTCTCGGCTCAAATTAACTTACAAGAAGATATACGTGATACCGTTCGTTTTTTTATCGTAGCCAGGAATTTATTAATAAGGTCCCGCATTTGCAACTGCGTGCAACGAGGCGAGTATGTATATAATGTCTGTCGTTATACATGCATTAAGCGAAGCGAAAGAAAGGCACACACACACACAAGATTTATTTATGATGTTGGTCACCATATTCCAGTATTTAATAATACACGGTGTTAAAAATATCTACATTTTATTAATAAAATATTAGTGTAAACGGAAATAGATCACAAGGCATGAGCGAGAGTGCTTTTGAGTTTCGTATAGTGATGCCATCCTAAAACGACTTCCCGTTAATGCGTATGTCAGGCTATATATACTGTATATATATATATATATATATTTTTTTTTTTATATCATCCTTCAAAATAAATGCTTTAAAATTTTCCGTAAAAACCTTATAACAATTTAAACCTACCTAAAATTCAACAAAATGCTCGAAAAGATATATCTCCTTGAAAGAAATATTGTAAAATATGACAGGGGGGGAGCACAAAGGGCGTAACCCTCCGCGCGGCCGAGACACCGAAATAACCTTAGGCTATCAGCGTAGAAAGCCCAATTTGGCGTGGCATCACTGACGCCCTCTATCGGCAAGGAGTTAGACTTATCTCGCCGAAATAACTCGCTTGTGTCAACAGCAGACGAGTTGCTGGCTTTAATGTTGTGATATCTGCAATAGAAACTGAAAAGGAATTTTTTATTGCTGCATGACGAGCGGTAGAGACGATATCTCCTTTACCTCGTCATTGAATTGGAAATGCTCTCTCTATACGACGGGGAATCAGCTGTGTCTATTGATTGATTTATATACAAAGGGAAAAACCAATTTCGAACTTAGAGTAAAAATCTATACACACGCGATAACAGTTTTTCCTATATATAATATAATATATATAATTATATAATAATATATATATATATATATGAGAGAGAATTAATCTTGAGAATACTGAAAAGTATATCTTGGTTTTTAAATATATATTTTTTATTTCTGAAATGTTTAATATAATTATAAAATAAAAATAATTATTAAAAAAGCTTCTTTATTCGATTTATGATCTCAGTTTTGTAAATATTTCATAATAATACATTTTATTTAACGTTTTAGTGTGACATTTATTTCGCATGTTTGGACATGTTTATTTGAATATCTCGCAATTATTTCACAATTACATAAAAAATAAAAAGAGTTTGAGGAATAAATTCTCTTCCATTTATCATAAATTTTAAGAAATTTAAGTTTAAAAGGGATTTTTCAATAAATTTCAAAAAACAAGAAATTTAAAACAGGATTCAAAGAATTTTGTAAATCCAAAAATGATTCCATCGTGACATTTGTTGTAATTCTGTCTGATCAGTAAACCAAAAAGTTCTTTGATTTCAGTTTTGGTGTGTGTGTGTGTGTGTTTCGTTTCCAATTGTAATTGTCGCCATAGTATTTCAATGCTAATCAAAAGATGTTAGTGGATCACTGATTAGAAGAGAGACAGAGTTAAATGATTGCGTTTTGAACTGTGAATACTATACGCAGACACATAAAAATCTCTTATTATTCAAAAAATATTTTCACAGTATAAGGGCATATAGAATTCTAAGTACAGTACTCCCGCGATTATCCATGATTCACTCAACCGTGATTTGTTAGTTGTGACCAGTGTGCACTTATCCGTGATCATGACACCGAGTTAACCGTGATTTGGCGCGGTTTACATCCGCTGCTAGCCTCCTGCCATCCCACCAAAACGCGCCTCAGTCAGTGTTTCTCCGCGCTTCGTGGAGTATACACGCGTTCTTGTGGCTTCGCATATCTTCACGTTTTGTGGCGAGTACAAACTAATTAATTGTATATTATACTGTAGTAGAGTAATACGGTGTGTAGTGGCGGGCAGCAGAGGCTGTACCACCGACCCACTAGCGGGGTATACCGAGTTAACCGTGAAATTGGGCTATCCGTGATCATGGCCCTCCCCTCAATCACGAATAACTAAGTGAATACTGTACGACAGCTTCAGAACTGGCAAATATAAGTCAATAATTACATACATTAAACAATTTCTATATGCGAGGACACGATATTTATATACAGTAATTTGGATTCATTGTTAAAATATTAATTGACTTCAATCGTTAATACTGATTTGCATCAACTGAAATGAGGTTATTCGTTTTAATTTAAAGGAACCAGTAATTTACGCGCGAAATTAATTTCTTTAAAAGTTTTAGGAGAAATGAAGGAATATCATGTATGGGAGAAGGGTCAAGAGGGAAAGAAAGTGTAGTACCCGACTACCCATCCAACATTTTCTCTTTCAACCAAATGCGAAAATTTGCCGGAAACGACTGCGGACGTATAGATGCCGATATCAAAGACGGCGTCGAATCGTGCTTCAACGGTCGATTCAAAAACATGCTGGGAAATATCAAATAAAAATGACAGAAAAATTACAAAATTCTACTAGAACACTATTAAAGTGGTCGGATGACCGCTCAGAGAAGAAAAATTCCAACTCGTAAGAAATTTTTTTTTCATGTAGGAAGTAGGAGCCAAGGGTGTATACGGGTGCCTGTCTCCAGTTACGTGGGTGGGCCGGGCAGGCGCGGCGCCCGCGTCCAAGGCTATTGTTGCCCTTCGTGGGGGTAAAGACGGAAGGAGTGGTCCCAAACCCAATCCTTCCGCTCCTGTATAGCGAGAAATGCGGAGCTACTCGTACCTTTCGGCGAGCGGTGGGGTCACCACATCCTTACGTCATATTAAAACTGTAACAGTTAAAAAATATTATGGGAATTATCTTGAGAAACTTTCCTACCAGAAAGCAAACACTATGCCAAAAGTATGGAAGCGTTTAGTTCTACCAATAATTGAGTATCGCTCAGTACTCACAAGCTGCTCATAAGCAAAACTACACATTGCAAACATAGAAGCCACGCAAAGGACTTTACGTCCAAGAATGAGATATATTTGCATATATGCCCATGCACTATTCTGCAGGTTCTTCTACAATGGTATAGAGACAGGCTAAAAGAAGGTTATAAGATCAAGAGGAACAAAAGGGCTTTTACGCAGTTCATTCATCTAACCTTATTAGTCGATTAAATTTCAAAGTCTATAAATATTGTTCGATATAATCAGATAGATTTGCATGGAATGAAACACTTTCTTTTTACCGCATATTCTTATGCGATAAAAAGTGTAAGTTATCCGTTTCCCTATAAGCGAAGTGAGGTTGGGGGGGGGGGGGGGTCGACTCGGATGGTGCTGGTAATAATTATCCAGGAATTAACGCAATGGACCGCATTCGTCTGATCTGAGCGCTGTGTCAATTTTTGTCCCTCCTCAATAATAATTATTCACGCGGAAGAACAACAATTAAGAAGACGAGGGATAAAGACACTGTACGTACGGATATTTCCCGGTGTTTCGGGACTTTGAGGCCACCCTGTATAAAGAATATTTAAGGAAATGTTAATTAACGAGTACACTCGCGTAATGCGTGATACACTATCCATTCGAGCATAATTAACACGTATAGTATGTCTCGTTTAACTAAATAAGATTGATCGGAGAAATCCCGTTAATAATAATAATAAATAAAAGATTCGGGCTTCAATCCATTAATAGATCAATTATGACCTCAAAAACCGAAAACATTTTCACTGAATCACGAGGAACTAAACGATTACCCGTAACGAACATTTTTGAAACAATTTCGTTCGGGGGTTTTACTAGTTTCGTTACATTTCGTTCATTCACTTTCTTCCTGATGAGGGGCCGAACTTATATCGGAAACGAAAGATATTTTTTCTTTACTATTCTTCTTTTTTTACTTCATTTAGGGGGGCTAGGATTCGGGGGGGGGGGGGGGAGTTAGGAGAAAGGGGAAGTGGAGGGAAGGTAGTTTACCTTCTTTTGTCAAGATTAATAAGTGATGGAAAACCATTAAGAAAAGGAGCAAATTGATTCCGTATGTAATTGAAGGCGTTTGGGACCACCGAGGGATGCTCTGTTGTGTTTGGAAAGAGTTTGTTGAAAACTTATGAATTAATCTATTATTGTAGCCGAATTTGAGGTCCTGAAAGCTGAGGGGGGGGGAAGGGGGGGTTATCGGGGACATAGAGATAAAAAAAACTAAATGAGAAAATAACTATGATTACACTGAAATCAAACATTCATGCGGGAAAGTATTATTATTATTTGTATTATTAATTAATTAGTTAATAATATATAGAATAAATTCATAATATATGGTGTATATATGATTTATTCAAATATTTTGTTATATATTAATGCATCAATGAATAATATATATATATATAATATATATATATATATATAGATATATATATATATATATATATGGTGTGTGTGTGGGGTGTGTGTGAAACCACAAACCATGTCATAACACATTACAACTCAAATGTGTAAAGTTTTACGAAATAAAAATAAATAAATTTATATACCGTACGATGTTAAATTTCGATCGAGTATATACGCGGTATAAGACTTATGAGGTATGGGACTTACGAAGTCCAGTAGCTATCAGATACGGGACTTATGAGGTATAAGACTTATAAGATATAAATAGAACCTATTGAATAAATGTCATCCCTTCCCGATGATGCATGCAGCTATATATATAATATAATATATATATATATATATATATATATTGTACAAGATGCTGCTTCTACACCACTTGAATGCATCGATCATTAGCCACAATGCGTTATGCGATTGACAGATGAGGATCGAACAGTCGAAAAGTCTCTTTCGAGGTCGGAAACCGTTCGGCCAATTTATTCGGTTAAAAAACCAATTGGAAATGGTTGTCAATTCGTTAGAAAGATTTTTTTCTCTATTTTTCATATATTGTTACTTTTCATCTGCCAATTAAAAAATGGTTACCCCTCATGGTGACAGTCATTATTCTCTCTCTCTCTCTCATATAATATATATATATATATTATATATATATATAATATATATATATATATATATATATATATATATATATATATATATATATACAGGGCGTCCCAAAAAAATGTATACACACTTAAATACTTATAAAGGCAGTGTTTATTAAAAACATTTCATTTTCAAAATGTAATAGAATCTACAGACATTATTTAATTGTTTTGTCAACGCCTGTTTTCAAAATGACGTCCGTTCTGGTCCAGGCACTGCTGATAACGCGAAGCAATGGAATCGCAAACATCACGAAACATTTAGTTTAGTATTTGTGTGCATTCTCGTTCAATGGCTGCTCTCAATTCAGCGACTGTTGCAGGTTTTATAGCGTAGACTTGCTTTTAAGTATCCCCATAAAAAAAAGTCTAGTGGTGTGAGGTCTGGTGAAACGCGGAGGGTATTCTACGAAACCCTTCGTCCAATCACATCCACATCGGCCAAGTACCACTCGCAATACTCCACTCTTCGGTCCGGATCATCTTCATTAACAGCATGGATTAATCTTGGAATGTAACTTTTCCATTGACAGCGCTTCAAAATGCGTTGGACAGACGATTTTGAAATTCCTACCTCACGACTCGCTTGCCAGCACAGATTTTCTTGGACTTTGGTGATACGTTTCCATACTCTTTCTTGCTTTGTGGGGCTTGTCGATGTCCGTGGTCTTCCGGAACGCTTTCTTGTGGACATTCTGAACAGTTCCATCGGTTCAAACTTATCTCTAATTCGAGTGATGGTAAGTCGCGTTGGTGGATCTGTTTGAAACTCCCTCCTAAACTGTCTTGCACTTCAACTGCGTTCACACTTCCAGTAGCATTTTAGAATGAATTTCCTTTGTTCAAAGCTTAGTCTGACTGCCATTATTAATTCTAATGGGTTTTAACTTGGAAAGAAAGAAACATCAATTGAGCTATCAGCTGTTAAAGTGTGTATACATTTTTTTGGGACGCCCTGTATATATATATATATATCTATATATATATATATATATATATATATATATATATATATAATATATATATATATATTATATATTATATATATATATATATATACAAACTCAGAGGTTCAAACATTGCTTTTCAATATGTATTTAAGTTTTTAATTAACTAATTTTAATTTTATAAAATGTAATAAAAATTTAAAAATTTTGTAAAGCCAAATCTCGAATAGCTTAAATTTAATTAAATTTAATTATATTTAATTTTAATATATATATATATATATATATATATATTATATAATATATATATATATATAGTTTGCTTGTACCCTGTGGTGAATGGACGTGTTGTTTTGCTCTCTCTATTTAACACCCAAATTAGAAGGGAATAATCTACTCGGCGGTTTATTCTGTTTGCACCCGAAAGTGTATAAAGTATCAGTGAATCCGTGCATATAAATTATAAAGTGAAATTCATTAAAATTAAGAAAGTGCAATACAGTTTACATAATTTATCACCAATTTTAACGTATATATTCAAAACGAAATACGGTTGGCATTCGAGAAAGTTTGAAACAAAGCAGGAAAAAGGTCATAAAACACAAAGGTCAGAAAACCCTCGAAATACCCTCGACCATCGAAAGGAAAGAAACAGAAATAAAAATAAATAAATAAATTTGTTGGGTATTTCTTTTACGCTAATTAAGGAATAGCATGGATATGGGTCCAAATTCTCACTTAATCTGTAATTTGTGCAATTAGTAACAACGGAAAACTAGCGATTAGATGTGATTTCTGCCAACGATTAAACGACTTTAACTGCATGAATTGGAATGATAGGGAAATAACTCTTGTCTCGAACGCGAAAACGTCGTGGGGATCAAATTTCTATGTGGCGCATGTACACAGACCGTAAATTCTTTCGCGGTCTTTAAAGAAATGGAGATAGCAGACTCGAAAGTTACAAAAAAGAATGAAATAATGGGGACATGGTCCGAAATGGTCCCAACGAAAAACAGGGTGGATGAGAGAGAAGACGAAATAACGAATAACAGCATAATAACGAACAACAATTTAATAACAAATAACGATATAAACAAATAATACGGAAGGAAGACATAGATGAAAGGAAAGAAATAAGTAAAAGTGGCGAAGTAGACAAACGGTCCAACGAGCGAAATGATAAAAAGATAATAACTAAAAAACGTAGAAAATAAACAGCCAAAGAAAAATAATGATAATGCCAAAACTAAGAACTTGGAAAATAATAAGAAAGAAAGCAGAAGCGTAGAAAATATCGTATGCAAATACTACGCGAAAGGAAACTGCAGATATCGGGATGGGCAATGCATATATGCACATCCCACATTATGCAAAATGCATTACACAAGTGGATACTGCAAGTTTGATAAGAAATGCATGTTCCACCATCTTACGGTCTGCAACACTTATGAAAGATATGGGAGTTGCAAATACGAAAAAAAATGCCGATACCACCACCCTCAAAGGAACGCAACGAGGGAACAGAAAAAACGAACATCAAAGAAGAGTGGCAATTTTTTAGACGCAGCCAACACATTTCAGCTGCTAAATACTCTCCAGCAATTACAAAACCAGCTGACAAATATAAATATAGAAATCCGAGAGCCGGACAGAAGGTACGAACAAAGGCACTTCATGCGTTATCGGGACAACAGGTACCGACAAAGATAAAAAGAGGTAAATTCTCGGAGGACCACGAGGCAACGAAACCGGCACCCCCATTGGAAAACAAATCGGAACCACCTGTATGCGAAAAAGAAAGAAAAATAATCCTAGCCAACATACAGGACCTTAAATCAAACCATTCCACGAACAAAATTGTATACCTGAAAGGACTCATGCAAGAAGCCGGAGCAGACTTTGCATGCCTCACGGAAACTCGTCTAAAGGACTGCCAGGCGAACTGTGAAAATTGTGAGTCCTGTATTGACAAAAATGAAATACAAATTGACAACTATAACATCCTCCGAGCCGACAGAACAGTGAGACGTAAAGGAGGATGTGCTATCTACACACGCGAAAGGCACATAGCAGAAATGGATATAAGTACTTCAAACTACTACGTAGAATGTGTATCAGCAAAAATTGAAAAATTAAATATGGTACTAATTGTAATGTACAGACCCCCAAACACGCCAACCTCAAAATTTTCAGATTCCATTACAGAGGTAAGAAACTTGGTAAAAGATCTACTACACTCTCCAACCCCAAATATTTTTCTCTGCTTGTGATTTTAATTTCCCATTCATGAAATATAAAAGGATAGGAAAAAAATATATGTATACACCAGGACAAGGGGGGGGACACGAGAAGACCAGGAGCAGGTAAAAATGCTACTAGCATTAGCTGATGAATTTACGTTAACGCATGAAATAACAGAAAACACAAGAAAAAAACAACTGCCTAGATTTGGTATTCACAAACAACAGTAATCTAATTGATAATGTAGAAATATCCCCAACTATGATATCGGACCACAACATCATTGAAATAACAATTAATATAAAGGCAACAGGAAAGGAAAGAACACGCGCAACAGAAAGAAGCAAATTCAAAATTTTTAATTTTCACTCCAAAGCTATAAACTGGGAAGATGTGACATCCAGCATGGAAGTAATAGATTGAAAAACCATTTTCGAGGCCAAGACAACGGAGGAGATGCTAATGACGTTAGAGGAGAAGACGTTAGAAATTGTAGAAAAACATGTCCCAAAGATAAAACAAAGAGGAAAGAGAAGCAGGTTCGAAAGACAAAAGAGGGCATTGTTCCGAAAGAGAGAAAGAGTGACTACAAAATTAAGTAATGGTAAAGATAGCAACATCAGAAAAATATTAAATGATAAATTACAAAGTATCGATGTCGTCATACAGGAACTAATTGAGAAGCATACAGAAAAAGATGATGACGCTATAGAAGCGATAAAGGCTAACTCAAAGTACTTCTATAATTTCGCAAAAAGAAAGTCGAAAAACCATGCCGCTATCGGACCTTTAAAAAATGAGAACAGTGATTTATCTGATGATGTAACAGAAGTATCTGAAATATTAAGAGCTCAGTACGAATCATCTTTCAGTATCCCAAAAACTGACAAATTGATATGCGATAGAAACGCGTTCTTTGAAGAAGAACCACAAGGGGAAAGTATAATGGATTTCGACTTTACGACGGAGGATATTACACAAGCCATAGGGAAACTAAAAACACACTCAGCGGCAGGACCGGATAAATGGAATGCCACACTGATCAAAAACTGCAAGAATGCAATCGCTGAGCCTCTATACTGGATATGGAGACGATCACTAGACACGGGAGAAATACCGGGCATCCTGAAGAGCGCGAACATAGTCCCAATATATAAAGGAGATCGATCCGAGGCCAAAAACTATAGGCCAGTATCGCTTACATCCCATCTCACTAAAATATTTGAAAGAATAGTTAGACAGAAAATCTATGACTTTTTGGAAACTCAGAAAAAATTCAGTAATAACCAACATGGGTTTCGGTCAGGCAGATCATGCCTATCACAACTAATGGAACACTACAACAACATTATTGATTCACTTGAAAGTAATGAAAACTATGATGTAGTATACACAGACTTTGCTAAAGCGTTCGACAAGTGTGACCACGGAATCATAATACATAAACTGAAATATATGGGAATAACAGGAAAAGTAGGGAAATGGATATATAATTTCCTTAGTGAGCAGCGCAAGTCGTTACAGTACAACGAGTATCTTCATCGGAATCAGAGGTCCTCAGCTCGGTACCACAAGGAACAGTATTAGCTCCACTACTCTTCATAATCATGCTGACTGACATACATAAGGACGTTACCAGAGACAGCACAGTAACATTATTCGCGGATGACACAAAGATAAGTAGAAAAATAAGACACCCAGAAGACATAGGATCTCTACAAACCGACATAAACAGAATCTACAAGTGGACGGAAGACAACAATATGAAGTTTAACACCGAGAAATTTCAGCTATTACGGTACGGAAAAAGAGAAGACCTAAAATCCATGGAATATTATACCCCAAATGGACAGGAAATTCAGAGAAATTCCAGAGCAAAAGATTTAGGGGTTGTAATGACAGATGATGCGAAATTTGAAACACAAAATAAGATAGCAGTAAACAGAGCAAAGAGAATAACGGGTGAGATATTGAGAACTTTTAAACGAAGGGATAGGAATGTAATGATTCCTCTACTGAAAACCCTGATAATACCCAAATTAGAATACTGCTCGGTTCTAACATCCCCATATAAAAAAGAAGACATTAGACAGCTGGAAGGGATCCAAAGAAGTTTCACAGCCAAGATCAGTGGGTGCAAAGAACTAAATTACTGGGAAAGGTTACGAGAACTAGACCTATATTCACTGGAAAGGAGGAGAGAGAGATACATCATTATTTACACTTGGAAAATAATGGAGAAACTAGTCCCTAATCTTACTCTGAGTCCTATAGCTCACCAAACAACGGTGGAAAGTAGAAGCGGTAGATTGTGTCGTATTCCCAAATTGAAGGCGAGACAGGGAACATCCTTAACCCTGAAAGAAAATATTTTTGTAGTGAGAGGACCAAAACTGTTTAATCAGTTGCCCAAAGACCTAAGAAACACGAAAGGGAGTTGCAGTGGAAATCTTCAAAAGAAGACTAGACGCCCGGCTCAGAACAATCCCCGATGAGCCGGGCGTACCTGGCTATGTGAGGTGGAGAGCGCAAAAATCCAACTCACTACTTCACCAGGCCAACTCGAGAGGAGGGGCGACAAGCTTGACCTTCGCGAAATGAGAAGTCAACGCGCGAAACCTTTGTAAGGTTGTAAGGTAAGGTAAGGTGTATATATATATATATAATTCATCAATCCATTCATAGTTTAAGTGGAAGTATGAAGAGTTAAGCATTTTTTTACATACTGCATCATTCCGCCCATATGCCCATTCCAGGATACGAGCAGTTCGCAACAGCATTACCAATCAAATAGGGGATCAATGTACTGACAAGGCTTCAGTCCGTGGTTCATCACCACTGAAAGCAACAATGGTTTGTGTTAGTCAAGTTTGTATTGCAGGCACTCCCATTTAATATCAGTCCCGGTGCACGATTCTTTAGGGGCAAGATGCACCGCAAGTTTGTGTTTCCTCCCTAAGACAACACAGATTTACCCGTACTAATCACAGTCATACTCTTACTACCTCAGACTCACTCGACATAAACTGGACTAAAAACCACAAGTATCCGAAATTGCAAACCGTCTGTATACATGCCTGCATTTAGTTTAGAATTATATATACTGTATATATATATATATATATATACACACACCAAGGAAAAAAACTTATATTTGTGAACTTAAACGGAATAGAATTTAAAGAAAACTACATCGTAAGGTAGAATAACCTCCAAAAAATCCAAACCCAGAAAAAAAAAATTTCGAAAAAACCTTTTAATTCCTTACATTTTTCTTCATTTTCTAGTTACGATTTGAATATTTTTCCAGTAATACGTCTTTATAATCCAATTTAGTTTCCCCGTCCTTATTTACTGCAAGTATCATTGAGGTTTTTTCATAGCCGCTTATAAAAATCATGTTTGGGATTATCAATTTTTTTTTTTTTTTAAGGGGACTTATTCTTATATGCAACTTTGACTATATATATACACACACACACACACAGAGTATATATATATACACACACACACACACAGCGTATATATATATATACACACACACACACAGCGTATATATATATATATATACTGTATATATATTATATATATATATATATATAACGAAAATGATTTTCCAAAAACTTTATCATATCCACGACTAAAAATAATGTTAGAATAAAATATTTATAAGAATAACAAACGTTTCAGATTGGATCGGAAGTTGATTGGAATGGAATGCGTGTTTCCGGTCTGCTTTACACTCATTGCGTCCACACCGATGGAAACTGGGGAAATCTTGGGGGGTAAAAAAATAAAAATCGAACAAATCTGTCGGGTTGGGAAAACCAGACAAGACATTCGTTTTTCTTTTTCATCTACACAATTTAAAAATAACAAAAATACAACTTTGAGAAAAATTGTTATCAAGGACGAATGGTTCAGCCATTTATGAGTGTATATATATATATATATATATATATATATATATATATATAAGCAAACAACCACAAGGAAAAGGAAACACAAAGTCCGAGCGCTTTCGTGATATATATCACGAAAGCGCTCGGACTTTGTGTTTCCTTTTCCTTGTGGTTGTTTGCTTATTAATAAGGTCACGTGTTATTTTGTGATTCTAGTGCATATATATATATATATATATATACACAGGGCGTCCCAAAAAAATGTATACACACTTTAACAGCTGATAGCTCAATTGATGTTTCTTTCTTTCCAAGTTAAACCCATTAGAATTAATAATGGCAGTCAGACTAAGCTTTGAACAAAGGAAATTCATTCTAAAATGCTACTGGAAGTGTGAAAACGCAGTTGAAGTGCAAAGACAGTTTAGGAGGGAGTTTCAAACAGATCCACCAACGCGACTTACCATCACTCGAATTAGAGATAAGTTTGAAGCCGATGGAACTGTTCAGAATGTCCACAAGAAGCGTTCCGGAAGACCACGGACATCGACAAGCCCCACAAAGCAAGAAAGAGTACTGGAAACGTATCACCAAAGTCCAAGAAAATCTGTGCGGCAAGCGAGTCGTGAGGTAGGAATTTCAGAATCGTCTGTCCAACGCATTTTGAAGCGCTGTCAATGGAAAAGTTACATTCCAAGATTAGTCCATGCTATTAATGAAGATGATCCGGACCGAAGAGTGGAGTATTGCGAGTGGTACTTGGCACGATGTGGATGTGGATGTGGATTGGACGAAGGGGTTTCGTAGAATACCCTCCGCGTTCACCAGACCTCACACCACTAGACTTTTTTTTATGGGGATACTTAAAAGACAAAGTCTACGCTATAAAACCTGCAACAGTCGCTGAATTGAGAGCAGCCATTGAACGAGAATGCACACAAATACCAAACGAAATGTTTCGTGATGTTTGCGATTCCATTGCTTCGCGTTATCAGCAGTGCCTGGACCAGAACGGACGTCAGTTTGAAAACAGGCGTTGACAAAACAATTAAATAATGTCTGTAGATTCTATTACATTTTGAAAATGAAATGTATTTTAATAAACACTGCTTTTATAAGTATTTAAAGTGTGTATACATTTTTTTGGGACGCCCTATATATATATTATATATATATATATATATATATATACAGGGTGTCCCATAAGTCCGGTCTCATAGGAAAGTTTATTTTAAATTAAATTTACAAAAGTAATACATTAAAACTACAACAAATGTTCAAATTGATGTCTTGTGCCTCGTGATGCCTCCGCCTTTTCCTCACGAGTGTAACTCTCTTCCATATTAGCCACTGCCTGTTATTCTACTTGCAACAAAAAAAAAGGTCCCAAAATAAGACATCAATTTGACATTTGTTTTATTTCTAATGAATTACTTTTGTAAATTTAATTTAAAATAAATTTTCCTATGAGACCGGACTTATGAGACACCCTGTATATTTGCCTGTTTGTTTGTATATTCACGTGACACTGCTTGAAAGTTTATGTGACGTTTCAGAAAGTTTATTAACGCGTATAAACTTTTGTTTTTTTCCAGTGGAGGATTGGAGGAAACGTTTCGAAACAGAAATCTTACCCAAGACGAAACACGAACTCAACGCGCGCACGTTGATAATATACGCAAGTCTGATATACGCGCTCTTAATGGATAAGATCACGTATATAGGAACCCGGTCATGCCCGTGCGTGTGAAACAACTCCAACATTCATGTAATGCGCATATGCCAAGCAGGGTTCGAATACTAGTGAACTGCATGAATGGTGGTTTCTTCTATACATGTTTTTGTTAAAAATTTGAATTCCCGCATTTTGGAAAACTGGCAACAAATTCGGTTGCTCTCGTTTGTAAGACAAACAAGATTTGCGAAGGAATCCTAGTGCAAATTCGAAACATACTCTACTGCTAAGAATTCTGAAAAACAGATACATACAAAAGAGGATATGGTTCAAAGAAGTTTTAGAAAACAATTAAAAATCGTTTTCTGCAACTGCTTCACGTTGGGGGGACGTGCATGAACTGTACATTCTCATCTCAGAGTACTGTCATAGGTACTCAGTAAGACTGATGTCAAAGTGTCCAGGAAAGACGTTTGATTCCGTGTCTTTTGTTTCATCGTGTAGTCACAACAAAGGTGTGACCATAAACGCACATGGATAGACCCGCTATTAAAACCTAAATTTTGAAAGTTCAAACCCTGTCCCCAGACTTTCACAAACTCGCAAACCTTTCCGACACGCAAGTTTCTACCAACTGTCCGAGAAAAAGTAATTGTATCAGTACAGTGACATTATTTCAAATTCATTTTTAAAACTTGTGAACAGTTGTTCAAATTCAACTAAAGTAAGTAAAGTTAAGACGTTAAGACTGAACAATATTCCAGTTTTGGTATGAACATTGTTTACAGCAAGGAAAGTATTACATTCTTGTCCCTTCTTTTAAAGGTTTTCGTATGTCGAGAATAATGCCACTGTATCGACACATTTACTTTTTCTCGGACAGTTGGTAGAAGCTCGCATGTCGGGAAGGTTTATGGGCTTGTAAAAGTCTGGGCGTGCGGCAAAAACTAACCACCGAACAGCTGTTTAAATAAGGCAGTGTCCAGTCTACCCATATTCGTCTTTGGGTGTGGCACGGAGTTCCGTCTTCATAGAAAATATATTGGTCAAAGTTGGATATCTTGATGGTATAATGGACATAGACTTTCACTTACCTATACTGGAAAAAGTTAATGTTTTGGAGGTTGTTAATCTCCTTCGTAAGAGCAAAGGTCGTTTGACGGATGGGACCTAGACAGCTTTATGCGGGATCCGAACCAGGGGGTCGCAACATCATATGGACGCGGAGGACAGTCACCCATCCAACTACTACCCAAACTCGATATCGCTTAACTTCGCTGATGTACGGGAAGCGGTGTTACGACATGGTCACGACGACGTAGCCCTAGATACCTATATCGTAACTCTCGTGCAATCGTAACAACTCTCCGTAGAAACTAAGTCTGTTTTACCAAATTGCCGCTAATACCATAACACTTACTCCGCTATATATTTTCACAATAGGCTGAAAACATTTAGGATGTAATACTTCAGAGGGGACTTCTCCACATGTACATTCGACTGGAATGTAGATTCATCGAAGACACCACAGGTGTTTAAAAGTCAAAAGTTGTACTCACCATTTCCGTAGTCCACTCTCCCCCTTCTCTATAGCCATGGCGGTTGAAATATATTCTATAATTCACTTCCATCGTGCAAGCGATGCCAGTAATTTAGTCTTCATGGTTAGTGTGGGCATGACGAGCGAGGGTATGCTCCTTTCGCGACGTCATTGCTGATGGCCTTCCTGGTCACATTCCTGTATTAAATGCTTTTTAATGAATAACGCTTATTCGGCTTCCTCTAATTTAATGTCTTCCATACTCTCATAAACTTCCGGTGCACCATGAAAAACACACACATATTCACGTTCGCTTCTCGTCCATCGTGAAATATAGGTGCATACACCCGCAATTTAATACAGAGTGCTCTTTAAACCTCCTACATATTTTCCATCTTGCATAAAGTAACTTCTTTTTCACATACTGCTCATTCATCTTCCTTCCCAAGTCTTTATTTACTTTCTTTACGCTTCTTTTTATCACTCGTTTTAACATTCTTCTTACATTCTTTGCGCAACTCATTACATTTTTCATCACTGCCATGTAGACTGTGTTCGTAACATTTTATTCTAGACTCTCTTCTTTCCTTTCACTGCATGCTTAACCTCATCCTTCGTCAATGTAGTCGCTTTCTCTTCACACTACATTTCGTACACACTCACATACCTCAGATACTGTCTTCACTAAGCATTTCTTATACATATTCCACATACTCTACATCCATTTGTTCACCATCCATCTCTCCAAGGACTTGCTCTCCTTATATAATCTGTTCCCACTCGAATTCTCTCTGTCTGCCCACTGCTTTTTTTTCCTTTTATGCTAAACACCAATTACCAACTTAACTTTAGATAATACAATCACATGATCTGACAAACTTCCACTCAACCTTTTGTATCGCATCATCTAGTTCAGACATGGGCAGTAATATATTTGAAAATACTTAAATACGTATTTAAATACATGTATTTATAAATACTTTTTGGAGAGTATATTTAATTATGTATTTAAATACTTTCGAAAAGTATTTAGTATTTCTAAATACCTGTTTTTAAATACATTTTTAAAATACTTTTTGTGAACTGTTCAATTTTGCGAGGATGTACAGTACTAACCACCCAGTATTTAACTGGTACCACAGAACACAGTAAAACATTTTTCAAGGTGCTTGTGCTTCCAGAAAGTTCCAGGCTCAGCAGGCTGGAACTTTCTGGAAGTACCTTGAAAAATGGAACTTCCAGCCTGCTCTAGTGGCGATTGTCACAGACTCACAGCTGCAGTGCGGCAGCCGGCAGTCTATCCTGAGGCATCGTCATATGTGGTTGTGTAAAGTTCAGCGCTAACTATGCAATTAGCTTTGGCCTATTGATCAATATTAGACGAGGACAACATTTGTAACATGGCTGCAGCAAGTGGAAGTGGTGGAAAAGAAGGTGGTAAAATAGTTGTTGTTGATGGTGGAAGTGAAAATAAAAATAGCGAATCACATCTGCACCCACTTTTTGATGGAAAATATTTCCGAATAACTTCCAAAGATGGTAGTAAAGTGAAGACTTTATGTCTTCTGTGCCACAAAACAATTGCAGCGTCTACTTCTGCGACTTCTCGATTTTATTTGACTAAGCTGATGTTAGTGATTTTATGTGCTTTTTGAAAATATCTAAATTGTATTTGAAATGTATTTAAATACATTTTAGGAGTAATGTATTTAGTATTTAAATACTTTCTGAAAACCTGTATTTTATTTAGTATTTAATTACTTTTATTTTCAAGTAATGTATTTATTATTTAAATACATCTAAAGTATTTACTGCCCATGTCTGATCTAGTTCAACATATCATTAACACATAAAAGTGACATTATGTATTCTAACACATAATGTATGTAGGCTATGTATTTATAACAAAGATCTCGCATACAATTTTTTTATTCAATCGCCTTTGTCGTTCATTGGCACACCATACTTTCCAATTATTCGAGACTCAAGCTCATCTCCATTTCGGAGGAGATTCAACTTTAAAATAATGTTTATACGTGTATACAGTTTTTAAAAAGAAAAAGTTCGCCCATAAACATAACATTTTTCAAAATCATGAAAAAATAATGATTGTGTTTTGGTTTCGAAGTTTTATTACTATCTCTAAAAAGATATAAAATATTTAAAGAAAAATAGAATATTAACCAATTAGTAATTTTTTTTATGCGTGCTTTTCCAGAAATTGGACGTTTCTAGACGAACTTTTTTCCAAAATTGTATAAAGGATGATCACTGCCAAATTGTTTAGTTCGTTTCAAAACTCGTAAAACACAATTGCAAATTATTTTGCAAACACCATAATTATGGTTTTATCAGGTCATCCCATAAGTAATGTCGTTTTTTAGATCGGAATTTGAAGGACAAAAAAACTCAACTTAAACTTTTTAATCTAGTTTATATTTTCCATCGGAATCAATGACACTCTGCCAACGTCCTACAAGCTTTTCAATGCCATGTTTATAAAATTCAGGCGGTTTTGAGGCAAAAAACGTACAAAGACTGGTGTGCAGGTCATCTAAAGAAGTGTACTGTTTCTCGTCAAGATAGTTTTGCAGACTCCTGAAGAGATGATAATCTGAAGGCGCAAGGTCTGGAGAATATGGAGGATGTGGAATTTTTTCCCACCCAAGCTCCTCAATTTTTGCAGAAGTGATCCGAGCGGTATGAGGACGTGCGTTGTCGTGGTGGAACACGATTCCTTTCCGATTAACCAAAGAAGGTCTCTTTTCTTTTAGTGAGTGTTCAATCGATCCAGTTGTTGACAGTAGACTTGAGCGGTGATTGTTTGGTTGGTGGTAAGGTTTCAAAGTGTATTACACCACCTTTATCCCACCAAACACTAAGCAACACCTTCCGAGGGTGAAGATTTGGTTTTGGCTGTGGTGTCGCTAGTTCTCCGGCACAAACCCACCGTCGACGGCGCTTAACATTCTGGTACAGTATCCACTTTTCATCACCAGTCACTAAACGGTGCAAAAACGGATCTTGGAGTTCACAGGAATGAAGAGCTGTGCTAATGTTTACCCGCACCCTCAGGTTGTCGACCGACAATTCATGTGGCACCCATTTTCCTAACTCAGGCACTTTCCCGAGTTGTTGCAAATGTCGATGGATGGTGGACGGGGATGAATTGAGTTTCTGGGCCAATTCTTCGACAGTTGTTGAACAGTCTTCTTCAAGTACGGCTAACAGCAGGTCATCATCAAACTCAGCAGGGCGTCCAGAGCGTGCTGCATCTGTCAAACAGCAGTCACCATTCCTAAACATTTGAAACCATCTTTGACATTTCCTCACGTGCAGAATATCGTTGCCATAAACGTCCTGAATGTTTCGCGTTGCTTCAGTAGCACTATTCCCTTTTTTGAACTCGTAAAGCATTATATGCCTGATATGCTCTCCTGATACCGCCATGTTTATGAGGGGTTCACATAAAGCAAAACACACGTCTTTACTGGTCAAGGTCTGTAAAGTATGTAGCGAAACACGATAGATCTCCTCTTAGATATAACCTTCGGAAAATTTATGCTTAAACCGAGTAGGATTAGTTTAAACTTAATTTATCGTAAAAAACGACATTACTTATGGGATGACCTCATAGAATAATTAGTACATTTTTACTAATGTAACTAACTTTTTATGCAGGAAGGAAGAGACAAGGGCGAACACCCGCCAAAATGCCTTCCCTAACAGAAGGAGAAAAAGAGAGAGAGACGAAATCAAGGTCCAGGGTTTTCGAGATGCCTGGACACTGCGTTTGAAAGATTAGAGATCATAGACAAGGGGGAAAGATGGATTGAGGAAGGTTGTTCCAGAGTTGACCGGTTGAGTAGATGAAAGACAAAATACCGATTAACCTTCGCGTTAGAGACTCGGACAGAAAAGGGATGAGAATATATTATATTGAAAGTCTGACACTGCGAGTTCTCCTTAAAAGAGAAGGCATACAGCGGAAGAGCAGTGTCCGTTATAATAGCGATAGTAAAGAGAGCGTGAGGCAACATTGTGGCGAAGAGAGAGGGACTGAAGACAATCAGTAAGGGGCGGGGAAGTGACGAGACGAAAAGCCTTTGATTTCATCCAGTCAAGTAGAACTGCGTGGGTTGAGTCACCCAACACACGAGAAACGTAGTCCATTCAGGGAATGTTTTACAAATTTATAATTAAAAATTGTTATTTTCAATGCGCGCGCGCGCGCACACACAAACACAT
Source organism: Bathynomus jamesi (assembly GCA_023014485.1). Taxonomy (NCBI): domain Eukaryota; kingdom Metazoa; phylum Arthropoda; class Malacostraca; order Isopoda; family Cirolanidae; genus Bathynomus; species Bathynomus jamesi. Next base: position 39,813 of record JAJOZX010011756.1, on the reverse strand, counting down.
GCAATAAATAAATTATATATATATTATATATATATATACATACACACACACACACACATTTTCAAAAGGTCGATCGTAATGAGAACTGAATGTAAGAATATATTAATTTTTTTAAACTTAAAAACCCGCTTTTACATATTACAATTGCAACATTTAATTCGTAGATAACTTCTGACTCTTAGTTTATAATTTCAGAATAATTTTCCTCAAAAGTGATAAAAGGAAATTATCACATACAAAGAATAAACTGTTTTCCTGAAATAAATAAATTAACAAGAACCTCTTTTTTTTTTTCGGCTAAAAAAAAACCGAACTCATTTTTAGCAGTGTGTGATAGCTCTCGGCGCTCGGTTCGAGCCTCAATGGCTCCCAGTGTCTCAATAAACTGCTTTTTCAAAATTTTTTATCTTACAGTGTTCTTATTACACAGAGTATTTATAGGGAGATATATAGTGCCTATTTGGTTGAACTATAAGTAATAAATCCCCTTTTGTTTACATGCTGTCTTGTAAAACGAAGCCAATTCTCTCTCTCTCTCTCTCTCTATATATATATATATATATATATATATATATATATATATATATATACAGCCTATCATAGTGGGGGCTAGGAAGGCCATTTGAGCTGAGCCTCAAGCTTAAGAGGGGGGCCTCAAATTTAAAACTTTCAGGTTTGAATATAATGTTTTGCAGTGAAAGTAATAATTGGGTTTAGCTATGGGCCTCAAAAGCTGGAAGTGGCCCGAGCCTCTCTGGACCTCTGAGAGGGTCTGTAAAAAAAAAAATTATATAATATATACAGGGTGGGCCGTAAGTTTCCATACATAGGAAAGATAAACATTTTTTTATGGACAACCATTTTTATTTATATAATATGCTCTACATGGTTGCCATTGTTTTGAAAACATTTCAATACGTGTTCCCCACTGTTGATGAACACGCATTAGCACAGTTGACGTTATGCTTGTAATGGCGTTGGTGATACGTTCCTTTAGATGATTTATGTCTCGTATCTTTTCCTGATACACCATGGCCTTCAAGTGCCCCCAAAGATAGAAATCAAGGGGGGTGAGATCTGGGGATCTGGGAGGCCACTCCACAGGACCACGCCGACCAATCCAAGCATCCGGAAACTGCTGCTGATCCAAATACCGACGCACGTGAAGACCATAATGAGGTGGAGCTCCATCTTGCTGGAAGTAAACTGGGAAGTTACCTTCCTCATTTAGCAGGGATGGGAAAATCTCTTCTTGCAACATGTTAAGATACCTTTCGGCATTAAGATTTCCACTGATAAAAATTGGTCCAATAATTCTGTCACCCCATATCCCGGCCCACACCATCACTTTACCGGCACCTTGCATCTTCGTCGGACTCAGCCAGTTAGGGTTAGCATTACTCCAATAACGTATGTTTTGCCGATTAACCTCTCCATTGACGTAAAAATTTGCTTCATCAGTAAACAAGATCTTACGTCAAACGCATATTCTTAGGGTATCTGAAACATAAAAACAAACGTTTAATTTTTCCTATGTATGGAAACTTACGGCCCACCCTGTATATATATATATATATATATATATATATATATATATATATATATATATATATAACACAGGGTGTCCCATAAATGCGGTCTCATAGGAAAATTTATTTTAAATTAAATTTCCAAAATTAATACATTAGAACTAAAACAAATGTTCAAATTGATGTCTTGTTTTGGGACCTTTTTCTTGTTGCAAGTAGAATAACTCGCAATGACTAATATGGAAAAGCGAGTTACACTCGTGAACACTTATATCAACCACAGATTATTTATTTTCCCGTTTTTATGAACAAGGAATGCTATGCTGCAATTTGTTAACCGAGTTGCAGGATTTCTGTTATTGCAACAAATATCCGCAGTTCCTCTTTCATCTTTTCCTCTGATGGAACACTTTGGTTGTGTTCTTTTTCACATTTTGAATCTTGCGTAGAATTTGCCTTTCCTTTAATGAGGATTTGCCTTTCCTTTAATGTTATCCATTTAAAATTACATCATTTAGGATATTTAGGTCCACGTGATCAAATCACGTTATCCCAAATATTCTCAATACATTGTGTGCGTGTGGAGAGGGGGGGGAGCTCCTTTTCACTCTCCCTAATCCCATAGGTTCTTCTTAGATTTTCGGGCTTGTATCGCTCCATCTCTATTATTTAAGCTTAATCATTACATAACCACTTTCTATATACCAAACAAAATTTAAGCGACGCATCATGCATTTCTGAATGGCATTTTGAAATCAGTAAAAATAATACAAGAAAAATGTACAAATCCTTTGCGGTGTTCTTTAAATTTGGTCACTGTATCAATGCTCTTCCGTAAAAAATATTTGTATAACTCTCCTTTTACAATTTAAGTAATAAATAGACTAATTTCGAGAGAACTTTCAATTCTGGAGGGGTGGGGATAAGGAAGGGGGGTATACAAGTAAATTCATGGCGGTAGTTGATGAATAAAACGTTAGTATATTAATTTTGTGTACTAACAGTGTTTACGCTTTCATACCGTATGGCAACATATGTGAATGTTAACTAGCGTGTTATCTTCATTCCTATGAAATAGTAATTTAGAGATGATGGCACTTATTCCTTTTCCCTCCGGCAATTTCTTTTTTCCCCGGTTAGGTCAACTGTACGCCCTCGACACTTGGTTCGGTTAAGTCATGATATTTTCGTTAAAATATTCTTTATTCCTTTAACGAAAATATCATGACCTGACCTGACCTAACCTGACCTAACCTAACCTGACCTGACCTGACCTAACGAATTGTCAAGGCGACAGTTGACCTAACCGGGAAAAAAGAAATGGGGGGGGGGCTTAGTGCCGAGATGATTTTTTTGCACCAAATTTTTTAAACCTTTAATTTAAAGTATAGCTACTTCAGGCATGAAATGGTTAAATACACCAGCAATGGTTTATTTATTTAAATGGTTAAAATATATCTACCGCTTTATTTCGCTGACATACATTACACAAAAAATTATAGGTAAAAAAAAAAAAAAAAAAAAAAAAAAAATTAGATTACATTCCCAGTTAGAGTTGGGGATGGGAGCGAATGTTGTTTTCTCCATTTTCAATATTTCAGTTCTGTATTTTTCTCTCCTATAGAAAAAGGATGTCTCGGAAAACCAATGTAATTGGTAACAAGTCATAAAAATGTGAAGCAACTATATAAATAACGATATTTCTTAACTAATTTATTTCAGATTTTTTCGATGAATTTTTTCCGTAATGAACACACACACACACATTCTCAACAATATACTGCAGCTATAATGTATATGTATAGAAGTATATATTTAGCTAATTATAAACTTATTAAAAGCATTCATTTAAGTGAAAAAAAAAATGTATATGCAGAAATGAGCTTAATAAAAAGCAATTCTAAACACACAATTCGCTTTAGAATGAAACCTAAATCAACGCAAGAGCTGAAAAGAGAGTTTTCTTAAATTAATTGCGCCATTTATTCTAACCTGAAAGCTGAAATTAATTTTAAACAAGCCGTCCAACCCAGTTCATTCGAGCTTGTAAAACTTTGCCAAAATTAATTAAACTCCGGAGAATAGGCTACTAAACACCCACAAGTGCCTCTAAATTACCTAAGAAAAAAATCGTAATACGCTTCTATTATCCCTCTTAACCGGCCTGAAATGGCCGTAAGTGAGGCAGAAATTCGAATAGCTCGCTGCTGTACCCAATTTTGGCGGGAAATAGTGAAATCTACGTCTTCATATGGCGCGAAATCGGATAACAAAGAGATAAAGGTAGCCGTTTTCTTTATCCTTTAATTTTATCTGCAGAGTTCATTCTATCGCTCGCGCTACACTGGCTCCAGAAGTTTTTAAGTGTCTTTAACAATGCTCGTCAAGATTCTATTTTATAGTTCGTATTTTTACTCTCTGCGTTTAATTTCCTCTTTCATGGATAATGCTTTTAAGCCTTAAGCTGATTGGATCATGTGGGAAGGACTTTACTCTTCAGAAGACCAAACAAAGAATGTGTTTACTGAGGCAATCATGAATATATTTTAACTTTTCTTTTTAGCTTTGTTTGCGTACGAAAGCTCCTCCTCTTTCTACAAACGACCAATTACGGGGGATAGAGGCGTGGTCTCAAACGTTATTGGTTGCAACATTTAATATGGGCGGAGTCACTTAAAAACCTTTTAACTTTTAAAAGCTTATTTCAGATACTTGATACGGAGGATCAAAACCGCATTCAATTTTGATCTCCACTTCTTAAATAAATGCAATTAATTTTCATTGTTAAATATTGCCACTACGGACTAAACTCACCTCAATATATATATATATATATGATGAATTTCACAATTAAACACGTGAAATAAATAAATAAATAAATGCTGCACACGCATGAGGAAAAGTGAAAAGCGATTTCAAGACCTTTCGTGTATGCAACAGTACACCTCGTCAGGGTGTGCTAAGAGGTGTATTGTTGAATACACGAAAGGCCGGCCTAATTAGAATCGTTTTTCACCGTTTTATAGTTTTCCTCGTGGGTGTGTCTCATATAAATATATACAGGCAGTTGACAAAAGTAAATAGACACCTTTGGTTTTCAGTAATTTTTTATTTGATATAAAAGTCAATAATAATAAATTTATTAAATCACTATATTTAGAACCGTGTTGCTTTTTCCTCTTTACATTACGTTATTGGCATTCCATTGATGAACTTTGACATTTGTTTTTGAGGACAATCATCGTGGTGTTTAATTACTTTTGTTAACCCCCTGTGTATATATATATATATAATATATATATATATATATATATATAGTATATATATGCACTAAAATCACAGAATAACACGTGAATCTTATTAATAAGCGAACAACCACAGGGAAAAGGAAACACGAAGTCCGAGCGCTTTCGTGTTTATTCTTCACATCTTGAAGATGTGAATATATCACGAAAGCGCTCGGACTTCGTGTTTCCTTTTCCTTTCCCTGTGGTTGTTTGCTTATATATATTATAATATATATATATATATATATATATATATTATATATATATATATATATATATATGCCCTATATATAATACTGAAACAGTCAGTACACACACACACACACACAGTTTCACCATCATATTTACAGTGATTTTGCAGATATTGCAAATCACCTTTTTAACGTGATATTAACGATAATTTGATGAGAGAGGCAGTGACAGTCCGCAGTGTATTTGATTTATTATTATATACCTACCTACGGTTTTATCGGGACCCATTCTAAATCAGGTGATATTGTCAATGCATTTATATCCAAATATGCAAATGATACAAAAGTACAGGGGGAGGGGGGAAATAAAATTTTCGCCTGTCTCCTATCATCTACACGCATCCTGGCACAGTTATATAAAGCGCGTTTCAAATTGGATGCAAATTTCAGATTCGAATAACATTATTTGGATAATTTTGTTTTCTCTAATATTCAATTTCTCGTAAAATATAAAAAATATTTTCGATATGCAAAGAGGGGAAAAGAAAAACAAAAACGTGACTAAATGAAGCCCTCTGACAATAAGTCTAAAAATCCGTGTATATTGTATGTATACATAAAGTGTATTGTTCGCTGTAAAAAAAAATGTACGTATCATCTAATTCCAAATCCTAGCGTATATCCGACATTAAATGTACTTTCGAATTAAGAAGTATTTGAAACGTACGTGGGAAGTATCCGAACCCCCAACCTGCACCAAATACCGGAATGTACAGTCTCCTGCAATAATTCCGCTCCACCTTCTCCGAGATGTGACAACAACGCAGTCTCTCTTAAACCCCAGTCCCCCACCCTCATCCCCTCGCTCTCCTCCTCTCCCTCTCAGGTGTTGTCATAGTAATACTTTTATTTTTTGAAAACCAATGACTGAATAAATATATTGCTCACTGTAGTTTTGGTGGTAATGCTCGAACGACTATGTATTTTATTCAGGCATTACTCATAAATTTAGGGAATAGAGTAGTTAGGTTATTTCACAAACGTTGAATACTTTAAAAACTTTCAATCATAGGATTTTGATGTGGCCATGTTATAGTTAAAGTGTAAGATAAGTTGTAGTATCGACTTTTCCTCCAGGCAATAACATTTTTGTTTAAAGTCCATGCATCATCAACAAATGATTATCCAGAAAGAGGTCTATCCATGGAGAGAGAATGATAACAGTTATTTTTTATTATGAAAATAAACATGAATCAAGTAAATTTAGGGATTTTCTTAAGAACATACAAAACAATGTTCAAATTATAAGGAACTGACAATTGTTTAAGTAAATAAATATACACACATATACACACACACACATCACAACCATAACATTATTATACACAATTACTCAATACTTGGTCCATCCACCATTATTATTAATGACCACTCATAGCCCTATTTGGAACAGATGCCACGTGATTGTAGATGATTTGTGGGTTCCTGCGGAAAAGTTCCCACTCTGCCATGGTGTGTTCCAGGAGGTGTCGAGATGTCCGCTCCTGCCCAGGCTCCCAAGCGTTAACCACATTTGCCCACACATTTTCAGCGAGGTTTAGGTCACACCCCTTGGTGGGCCAGTTCAGCAGCTCGACATCTCGTTGTTCCTGAAACCATCGTGTGATGACCCTAACAGTATGAACAGGGCAGTTATCCTGCAATATATATGTTAACCCTCCATATATGGCCTTGGGTGGTTCGAGGTTGATGGGGGTTCTGGTTAAGTAGCAGCAACGGATTTTCTCACTCTTGGGTAGCTGGTATCGTGTCGGGAATAGCAGTAGTTTCTTTTATACTACACTCCGATTTTTTCTTGTAGTTGATCGGAGGATTCTGTGAAAACTTACTAAATTAGGCTATCTAACAGTTCTCCGCTTCTTCTTGTAGCATATCGGGAAATTATTTGTTCTATTTTAAAACTAAGTTCTGTGGAGAAAGTCAGGGCTCAAAGGAGAAGACAAAAGAGATCCTATGACTGAATTTTACTGCTTCTGAAATATTACAGGTAATGCTTCAGCCATTTGGTCAGATCAGAATAATCAGAATGATAATTTGAAAAATTACAAGAGTTTATATACTAATAAATAATTTGGTGACATCATTATTATTTAATGTTGACCTGTTTTGTTTGTATTCTCAATAGGCTGAATTTTTTTTCTTTTTTTTTGCAAAATATTTAAAGATAAAAGGTAACTTTCGGCTGTAACAGAATAATAGCAGATAAGCAAGATATCTGAAGATGAAGTCATATTTTTATTTAAACAGTATATTGACAGATCTGATGATATCATGATTTGCGAGTTAACTAAAAATGGAAATTGAAATATGCATTTTATTATGGATTAAAATTAAACATGCATATGAGCCAAAATTAAATGTTTAAAATTTAAAATTAAGTGTTAATTTAGAGTTTTGGCAAGTTATGACTTCATCTTTTACAACTGAGAGAGAATGTATAAAAAAATTAACATTGCAGAATTTAACACGATTACATAATTAAGGTTAATGTAGAAAATGATTAGGTAATTTAAAAAAAATAATTCATCAATTACTTAGCAAAAATAAAATAGAAAGAAAATTAATTTTTTTTTCCAAACTTGCATTTTATATATAGTTAGAGTGTCACGCGAGTTTCGACTTTATATGCAAAAATAAATGTTAGACTTATTAATTTTTACATATATATTAATATTTATTATTTAATATATTTCGTCGCTGGATTCAAATCGCAGTTTAAAATTAGATGCTATCTATTCGAATCGTAATCTGACACGCTGAATTATAGTGTCCTTCGAATTTTGGGATCATTCGTAATGCAATACTTTTTATCATATCGTGATTCGATATTAACACTTACAAATAAGTGTTGTATTTCTCTACATCAGGGGTTCCCAAATTGTGTTCCGCGGAACACTTCTCACGGTATACAAGTGTTCCGCGGAACACCAATTTGGGAACCCCTGCTCTACATTATGATGATTAATTTCAGCTATTGTGCGATTCCATATAGACCGTTTGAGCTCGTAATATCGTCGTTTTTGTGTAGCGAAAGGAGAGGGGGAGGACGAGAGGTGGGGATAGCGAGAGGGAGATTAAAGTATCTCACCTTTGTGAAATAACCTAACTACTCTATTCCCTAAATTTAGGAATAATGCATGAATAAAATACATAGTCGTCCTAGCATTACTACCAAAACTACAGTAAACGATATACTGTATTTATTCTATCATTGGTTTTCAAAATAATAGAAGTATTACTATGACAACACCTGAGAGGGGAAGGAGGGAGGGTGGGGACTGGTGTTTAAAGACTGCGTTGTGTCCACATCTCGAAGAGGGTGGAGCGGAATTATTGCAGGCGACTGTACATCTGTCATTAGATATACTTTTCGAGTACTGTTGTTACTGGTGGTAGTACGTAGAAAATACAACGCAGCAAGAGAACCACAAAAACAATGTATGTGAAGCCTAAGGCCGGCTGCGCACAGGATCGTCTTGCGATTGACGACTTGGGTCGTGACGGCTCAAGTCGAGAGTGATTTTACACTGACAGAATGGGAGCCCCCGCACACTTCATTTCACGTGTTCAAGTGTGAAATTCATCCCAATATATATATATATTATATATATATATATATATATATATATATATATATTACAACTCAGAATGGTCCCCTTAGAAACTTTTGTTACACACAGACCGTGCATGGAACAAGGAACTCTTCTTGGAAAATTAAATCCACTATAGTCTGAATAAATAATGGTAAATGACAAATACTATAGTTTTTCTTTTTCATGATGGAAACCCAACGTGGGCAACGGGTTACTAGTAGAGAGGCCCCAAAATATAGCTTCCCTCACCAGCTATCTGCTAAGCAGATGGGACCCAGCTTTAGGACAGGGTCTAGGGTTTAAAGCTTTCCAGACCGTTACATTCAGAACCTCAATATACAGTACACAAGAAACTCGGTGCGTTTACGTCGGATAGAATACATCAAAGAAAAAAGGGATAACCATTGTATTTTTAACCGAAAACCAAAACTTAAATCTCAACCGGAAAATTACCGGTGGTTTCCTGGTGCCTTCCACAGTAGGTAAAGCCATATAGTACCTTTAGCCTAACAGAAGTTGGTACGCCGGCTGCACCAAGATTCGAATCCAGGGCCAGTGGATTTGTAGCCAGTAATGCCACACTCAGAAAATAATATTGTTAATTTGACAAAGAAATTAGTATCTTCAACAAGGGTGACATGGTTATATCAGCTAACAAAGCCATCTTTGTCAATTCTTTTACAAATGTTCCTTTGTTAATACTCGTATAAGACTCAAGGTTTTGTTAGACTGACTACAAAGTTTACGATGTCTGTATTAAAATTCATTATTTACTTGATTAAGAAAACGAGGCTTGTTAAAATTACAGTTTATATTATTAAATGAATCGTGCCATTTATTGGAGGAAATTTTAGTTATATTTTACTTCAGTTCATTTTCATTAAAATAGCGTAATTACAGGCAAGTTAATTATTTTATGTTAATTCAGAACAACATATTACACAACAACGCAAGTTTTAACATTAAATACATACATAAATTTCCCTTACCTTTGTAGGGTTCGAATCTTTGTCTCAGAAGACACGAAATCTTGGAGCCACCGTTTTATCCATTCGGATATGAGGCACTGAAGTATAAAGTTAGAGTTTTCTATTCTCTCTGACATTATTTTTCGTACCTCTCTCCTATATATATATATATATATATATATATATATATATATATATATATATATATATATAAGCGCTGCCATCGACCTTTGGGTTTTTAAATAAAATGGTAAATTGTGCGCATGCGCCTACAACTGAAAACGAAGCGCGAAGTTGAAATATCCCAGTGCAATGTGTGTATTGTTTACGAGGTTACTTTTTAAGTTGTTTTCATTTCCAGTATAAATTTTGCTCTGTATTTTGGTGGAAATAGGTAAGAAATGGAGAGCAGAATGTGCATAAGTTTTAGTTGGTATTTGGGTAAATAATAAGCCTATGATCTTAGATGTGGCTCCACGTGGTACCGCATGCAGTGGTGAAATTTTGAAAATGGCTATTTTGGCCCACGATCAATCCATTAGGTCGATTCCAGGCCTAAAGCTCCATAGTAGGCCCGAGTAAATATTCGATACGATTAAAAAGAAAATAGTGGTCGATGACAGGACAGGGTAGTTTAAAATAATATAATTAATGACATACTGGCACTAAGAAATAATTAATTCGCAGACTTCTAGCTATGTTTGGCTGCAAACCGATTTAGAGAATCTTTATTTTTAAGGAAGTTACACAGCCGACAACCTTAGGGGTTCGGTGGCTGGGAAGATATTTTTATATACAGGGTGGTGCAAAAGTCGCGCATCATAGGAATTTTCAGTGTTGACTATATTATTTTTTTCTTTTAGGTAGGGGATGGCTGCGAAATTAACAATAGACGAGAGGGTGAGCTTGGTTTTAATGTATGGAATACCAGGTACAACAAATCGATGAATCGGTACAGAATTTAAATTCTGCAGGGGGTATAAAGGTTATGCACATTTCTTTTGGGTGTTGTAAACTTTATACTTGGGGGTGACAGCACTCCGGTCCCGAGTCGTGGGATTCTAGAGAAATTGGCTGCCAGTTCCTTTAGGTTCTCTCTCTCTTTCAGGAGGGCGGGTGAAGTCTGTTGTACAATCCTATCCCGTGGGTTACTAGGACCCCATCCCATCCCTACTCTGTCCTTTTAGCTTAGGTTAAGGATGCTCTCCTCTGACTGCAAAAAAAAAAAAAACTTTTCTTTTAGTTTTTCTTTTAGTATTAAGTTTTTTTCTCTTATTTTTAGGACCCTACTGCGACCTCATGCGTGGGAAGAGAGGCTTTGGAACCTCTATAAATAACACCATTTAACGCTCGTAGGTCGTGAGAGACTGGGATGGAGGGGTCCCAGGCGTAGGGGCGCGATGAATGGAGTGTGGCTAGTGCCCCGTTAATCCCATTCCTAACGCGTAATGGCCTGACCAGCCCCCTGCGACCGTTCTTTGGTGACCAATCGATGGTGCTTGGCTGTATTGCTCTTAGGTGAGAGAGCTTTACTGCCCAGCTGGCTGCCAGGCCAGCGTAAACTCTCGGGCGTGGGCTCTGGGTCTGGTGGGATATCCCTTGAACACTGGATTCTAAGAGTCTGGCCGCTTGTGAGTGACTAGTAAGACTTAGTAAGGGGCTGCATCTCGTTGTCGCTCCTGGCGGGAAATCCGTGACGCCTGCGTCGCGAGTGTTTGTCAGTTGGTAGCTGCGACACGTTTGGGACTGTCCGGCCCTGGGGAGACCCTTGGTCGGTGCGGCAGCAGCGAGAGGTGTAGTCTTCTGGATGGGATGAACGTCACTCGGAAATAGGCGGGTGCGTCTACGCGCGGGAAGAAAGAATCCCCCCCCCCCCCAACCACTAGCGTAGCTATAGGGGGCGGAGGGGCGGTCCGCCCCGGCCGGCACTTTTGGTCTACTGCAATGAAAAAAAAAGTTTTTTTTATGTCGGGACAGTAGAAGGATACAAGACGCCAGACACAATTTTATTTTTCCACGAAAACACTGCTTACTTTGTTAATTTCCGACAATGGTAAGGATTGTGTTCCCTTGAAGATAGCCTTATTGACCATCATACCTATTTAAGCGCTTAGTTGTGCTTAATTAATAATAGCATTGGTATAAATGCATTTATTTCATTAAAAAGGGAAATAACCCATAAAGTTCTGTAAATACGTTATAATCTATAAATATACGTTTAATATTTATAAATAATCAATATCAAAACTAATATGCTGGTATTAGTTGTAAAGTATAATCTTGGTAACTCGGTTCCAAATATTGTAATACTGCTGCGGATTTTTCTCACAATTGCTGTTAGTGTTGCTAGCTGTGAGAGGAGTTTTTCTAAACTAAAACTGATAAAGAATTACCTAAGATCTACTATGAGCACCTTGCGGTTGAGAAATCTTGCCATACTGTCTATAGAACAACAATTGACAGACAAAATAGACTTCGACAATATCATCGAAGATTTTGCTAACAGAAAAGCAAGAAAAATAACTGTGTAGAATGTTGTAGTTAATTTTTTCACTTCAGAAGTAAACATGTCCTAATATTTTTCACAGGTTTTTTTCTATACGTCGTTTTCACTTTTTGTTTAAGTATGTTTGTTATGTGTATTGTGTTGTGTTGTGGTGTTTCAGGGGGGCGGCAAACTCAAGGACCGCCCCGGGTGGCACAAACTCTAGCTACGCCACTGCCCCCCCCTCCTTTTTTATATACTGGTCAGAACGTTTTTGATAGTTTTCATTGCTAGAACGCTTTATCTTATTCAGTGTATTCAGAATTCGAAAAAAAAAAAAGTTACAATGACTAGACCGCAGAAATTGAAGGCTGAATGTGCGAGGTGTGAAGTAAACCAGTGGGTGACGAACTTCAAAGAAGCCTGCTTCGAGAAGATCAACCACTCCAGCATGTGCCGCTTTTGCGAACTCATGCCGTTTTACGAGAAGCTGGAGGAGAGGGTCCGGCGGCTCGAGTCGTCCAGATCGGCTGTTGGAGGTGCGGCGGTCACTGACGAGGCTGCGCCCTCCAACCCGGAGCTCATTCAGGATAGGATAGCTGCCGTGGAAAGGCGGTCCAGCGATGGAATGGACAGAGCTCGGGACGCGGAGAATGGGTAGAGGTGCAACCGGGGGCCAGGGTCCTAAATCAGTGTCAGGAATCGCCAGCGACCCACGTGGAATGCACGGAACCGCGGGGCAAGGTGGAGGGCGCAAAGAAGGGGCCGAAAGAGAAGGGTGGGAAGGGGCCGATAAAGAAAAAGGGTGGGAAGGGGCCTGCTCATGGCTCAAAGAAGCCGAAGGATGTAGCTGCCAGTCGGGGTGGATCGGGTGGTGTAAGTGCGGCCGAGTCTATGGGTGGCGATGGGTATCGAAAGGTCTCGGGCAAGAAGGCTGCGAAGCCGAAGCCCGAGACCCGGGTTGCCCCTGTCAGGACCTCCAACCGCTTTAGTCTCCTGCGCGCGGAGGAGGAAGATACCGTTTTAATTGGGGACTCGCAGATTAGGGGCCAGGAGAAGTACTTTGCTTCTGTAAAACCGAGACAGGAGGAAGGTAAGGTGCTTACCCGGTCGGGGAACGGCGCACATAAGGAAGGAATTAGAGAAGCTGCGCGTGGCTAGTCGGAGGACTGCGATCGTTGTCCATGCTGGTGGCAACGACCTGTTCCTCAAAGGCGGTAGGGTAGGTTCAACGGAAGGGATCATCACCGAGATCATGTCTCTTGCGGATGATCTAAAACTTAAGACAGACAGGGGAATGTTGATGGGTATTTTACCGCGGATGAATGCCAGTGACCATGCACTCAGTAAGGTCATTGGCATCAACGAGAGGGTGCAAGACTTGTGCGTCCCACTGGGCGTGAGGTTTGCTGACCCGTTCGACGCGTTTTCGGGTAGGTGGGACCTGTATCAGAGGGATGGTGTCTACCTCAATGTCAAGGGTAAAGGTGTGTTAGGCACGCTGCTTGACCGGCACCTATACCGTATGGTGAGGTCAAGCCCGGGAATTGATGATGGGCCCCCACCGGGGAGATGATGATGATGAGCCGGTGGCGGACGTCCCTTCAACTGAAGGGTGCGTCCAGGCGGATGACCCTCCTTCCCCGTTTGAGGGGGCTCAGCCTCCTGCCGAAGTTGTCCCCTCGTTGGTGAGGGGCTCTTCAACTCCCGACAGCCCTGGCTGTTCGGGAAACGGGTCGTGCTAGGGGGCGGTCAGAATAGGGACGGCTCCCTCCGTGCAATGCTTTTTAATGCTAGGTCGATTAGGAATAAGTTTTGCGAGCTACGGGCGCTCTTAGCATCAGAATACCAAGATATCGTTGCTATCACCGAGTCCTGGATTCATACTGATCGTAAGGACTACGTTGGGGAGTTCGAAATTCCAGGGTATAGAATGTTTCGCAAAGACCGCACCCATGGGGAGGGGGGAGGGGCACTGATATACGTCAGGGACACGTTGAGTCCAGTTGACTGCCAGTTCCGGTCGGAACGGGAGCTGCTTGGCGTCCATCTGAACGTGGGAGGGACGAACTATAGGTTAATCTTGGTGTACAAACCTCCGCATCTCCTCCTCGAGGAGGATACAGCCCTGTACACCGAACTCCGTAGCCTGCTAGGGGATAGGTTGTGTGTAGTTTTAGGAGACTTCAACTGTCGCGGCATAAAGTGGGAAGACAGGACTGCTGATGCTGAAGGGAGGAGGCTAGTTGACTTTGCTGATGAGAACTTCCTCAGTCAGTGGGTCAATGAGCCTACACGAGGCGAAAGCGTTCTAGACTTAGTATTCACCACCGAAGACAACCTCGTCACTGGCCTCACCGTTGACGAATCGTTGGGCGGGAGTGATCACGGTCTGATTAGGTTCCGTGTCTGCGTCCCTCGGGTGAAGCGTAGTAACTCGAAAGGCAGTAAGCTCGATCTACGGCGAGCGGACTTTGTTAGCCTCCGAGATAGCGTAGGTGAGACGGGGTTAGAGGTCGGCGACGATGTTGAGGGAGTGTGGAGTGCATTCCTGGACGAGTTTATGGTGCTGCAGTCTGCTGCCATACCCTCAAAACCTATCACCCCTGCTTCACGCAGCCTAAGTGGTTCAATCGTGACATCGCTTCGGCTATCCGAAATAGGAAAGTAGCGTATAGGAGGGCGAAGGCCAATCGTTCCCATGAGAACACTGAAGCGTATGTCCGCCTGTGTAGGGAAGTGAAGGCAAAGGTTAGACTAGCGAAACGTAACGAAGAACTACGGGTGGCAAGCCTCTGCAAGGGGAACCCTAAGGAGTTCTTCAGTTATGTTAATAGTAGAAAGCCCATTAGAAGCTTAAAGGACCGAAGCGGCGTTCTGCGGACCTCCGACACGGACATCGCCAATGTGCTTAATGAGTACTTTGCGGGAGTGTTCACCAGGGAGGACACCCGCATCATCCCCGAGCCAGGCGTGAGGCACGAAGGTGCTGGCCTGGATAGTGTTCGATGTACCGCGACGGTCGTTGCCGATAGAATAGACAAACTGAGCGCGTTTAAGGCTCCTGGGCCAGACCAGTTTCTCCCCAGAGTGTTGCGGAAGGTGTCCGACCAGGTGGCTCCCCACCTGGCTACAGTCTTCAACAAATCATTGGAGACGGGCCAGGTGCCTGGAGGGAAGCCAACGTGACCCCTATCTTTAAGAAAGGGGATCACGAAAGTCCAGGGAACTATTGTCCCATTAGTCTCACTTCAGTTGTAGGTAAATTATTAGAGGGGATAATAGCGGATACGATCGTTGACCATTTGGATTCGTACAAGCTGCTTGTGGACTCCCAACATGGGTTTAGACAGCATAGGTCGTGTCTCACCAACTTGCTCGAGTTTTTCCACGTCATGTTGGGTGAGTATGATAAAAGTAGGGCGATTGATATACTTCTTTTCCTTGTAACTCCTTGTAACTCTCTCTCATAAGTGCCAAGCAACTGAATGGAGTGAAATACTTTTGCGAAAGATGTACGACTGAAATAAACTCATTTACGGTTTATAAAGCAGAAAGAGACTATGAAGAAAAAGCCAAAGAGGAAATTGTGAATGACGAGCTGAGAAAAACAGAATAGGAGACGAAGAAAAGTGAAGCATTAATAAAAGAATACCGACACACAAAGAGGGCGAGAATATGACTACTCAGGGGCACAAAAATTAACACAAAGAGTTCAAACGGAGGGCACTATCGTAAATAGTAAAATACAAGAAGGCAACCTTGAAACTAGACTGAAGTTGTCTTCAAATAAAGAGGGGAAACAACCATCAGAAATAAAGGCCTTGAGTAAAAATGGAGGAGGAATTGTATGCAGATACTATGTGAGAGGCAATTGCGGATATACGGAAGGACAATGTGTGTATATATATATATATATATATATAGAGCACCCCACTATTCTACCATCCCGCCATTTCCAAGAATTATGCAAGAGATGGGACATAAATATTGTCCTAGCTAAAGGCTAAAACCGAACCACTCTCAAAGCAAAGTTTCATACCTGAAAGAATTTATGGATGAAACAAGGGCTGACATCGAATGCCTCACAGAACACATTTTAAAGATTGCCAAGAAGACTGAAAACTGTGAATATTGCATGGATAAGAATCCATATCAATAGTTACAACTTGCTACAAGCTAAAAGACAGCAAGACGGAAAGGTGGCTGTGTTATATATCATACGTACGTGAGAATCATGTGGCAGAAATGGTAAGTAAATCAAACCGTTTCGTGAAACTTTTAGCAGTAAAAATAGAAAAACTAAACGTGGTATTTATAGTCATTTACAGACCTCCAAACACTCTAACTACAAAATTCTCGGATGCCATTGCTGATATCAGATCAGAACCTAATAAAGTCCTTAAACTCCCCATCCCCCAATATAATACTCTACGGAGATTTTAATTTTCTATCTATAAAATGCAAAAAAAGTGGGGAAAAATATACTGTATATACACCAGGACAAGGGGGCACAAGAGAAGACCAGGAACAAGCAAAAATGCTGGCGGCTCTAACAAACGAATTTATGTTAAAACAAGGGATAACAGATAACACCAGGCAAAATAACTGCCTGGGTCTGGCATTCACGAACACCACCAATTTGATTAATGATATAAAATAACTCCAACTATTATCCAAGACCGCAGCATAATTGAGATATCAACTAATATAGTGACAGCCTTAAAAGAAAAACTCATACTGAAGAGAGAAGCAAATTTGAGATTTTTGACCAAAACTCAAAGACTATAAACTGGAAAGAAATCAGAACCAACATGGCCCAAATAGAGTGGAAAACAGTTTTAGAGGATAAAACAACCGAAGAAATGCTAAAAAACTTAGAAGAAAAGTCGTTGGAAATTTTAGAAAAATGTTCTGAAAGCACAGCCCTAATTAAGGGCCATACACAAAGAGGGAAAAGGGAAATGTGGTACAAATAATAAGGAAAACCCAAAATACTTATGTAGCTGTGCGAAAAGGAAAACAAGAACGCGCGCCACTCTCGGGCCCTTAAGTAAAGGAAATATTGAACTAACCTACGATTTAAAAGAAATATTTGAAACATTGAGAGCCCAGGAAGAATCAGTTTTCAGTACCCCAAAAAATGCCAAAGTAGTATCTGACAGATGTGCTTTCTTTGAAGCGAAATTACAAGGAGAGTGTATAACAGATTTTGCTTTTATCCCAGAAGATATAACGCGAACTATAGGACAAATGAAATCACATTCAGCTTCAGGAGAAATACCGAGCATCCTAAAAAGAGCAAACATTGTCCCTATATATAAAGGAGGGGATAGATTCAAGCAACAAACTATAGACCAGTGTCACTGACGTCCCATCTCACCAAAATATTTGAAAGAATAGTTATAGAGAAAAACTATGACTTCTTGGAAACACTGGAAAAATTCAGTGAGAACTAGCACGGATTCCGATCAGGAAGATCATGCCTGTCACGACTAATAGAGCACTGTAACAATATAGACGCATTTGAAAGCAATGAAAACTACGATGTCATATACTCGGATTTTGCTAACGCGTTCGACAAATGTGATCATGGTATAATAGCACAAAATAAAACATATGGGAATAACAGGCAAAATGGGAAAATGGATCTACAATTTCCTTAGAGAACATCTACAGGTCGTAAAAATTCCAGGGATGAAATGGGCACCCAACCTGATCGGGTAATGTATTACCCGAGCATACCCGACCCGATCGGGTAATTGCTAAAAAATCGGATAGTAAAAACCTACGTAGACGGGACTTTCTTCGCGACTCAAAACAGTCGACTCTCGGCCTATTTACCATTAATATATTCTAGGGATGGGGGATACCAATGATTTTAATTCGATACGATACCAAGTACTTTACAGCTCGGTATCGGTGGTATCGAGTACCGATACCAAGTACTTGATTCGTGGTATCGATACCAAGCTATTGGGATGCAAACAGGTTAAGATTTTCTAGGAATTTCGGAAAATTTCCCACTGTGTAATTCCGCCTTAATGAAATTTAACATCTAACCATTACTATATTCTTTACAATTTAATAAATTTAAAACTCGCCTATTCCAATAAAAATACTACGCTTATTTTAAGCAAATAAAGACGTGTTTCCTTAACCATTAAAATGGTTGATGCGCAGACCGTGAGTCGACTCACAAAAGTCGCGAAAAAAGTCTCTTGTAAATACTATCCGATCGGGTATTACATTTCGGGTACCCGAACCCGATTACCTGGTAAAATAGCTACCCGTTTCATCCCTAAAAAATTCAAGGCATATCATCGTCAGAATCGGGAGTACGCAGCTCAGTACCACAAGTAGACGATACAAAAATCAGCAGAAAAATCAGTAATGCAGAAGTGGAAACCCTACAGAAGGACACGAACAGAATATACAAATGGTCAGAAGACAACAACCTGAAATTTTACACCGAGAAATTTCGGCTCTTGAGATATGGAAGAAAGGAGGAGTTAAAACAGATAGCATATTATGCCCCTCCCAGGTAGACAGGAAATTCAGAGAAGCAAGAAAGCAATAGATTTAGGGCTCATAAAATATAACGATCGACGATGCGAAATTTGAGAGACAAAATCAGATAGCGACAAACAAAGCAAAGAGAGTCGCGGGACAGTTACTGAGAACATTTAAAAGAAGAGACAAAAGAGTAATGATTCTCCTGCTGTAAACACTGATCATACCGAAACTAATTTGAATACTGCCCAGTCTTGACGTCCCCATATAAAAATTAAGAAATTAATAAACTAGAAGGAATTAAAAGAAATTTCACAGCCAAGACTGATGGCTGCAAAGAACTCAACTACTAGGAAAGATGTAAATTAAAGCTATATTTATTGGAAAGAAGAAGAGATATACACACCATAATTTACACGTGGAAAATGATGGAAAAACTGGTATCTAACCTCAAGCTGAACCCAGTAACCACCCATACAACAGTGGAAAATAGGAAAGGTAGAATGTGTCGTGTTCCCAAACTGAAGGCCAGACAAGGGACACCCTCAGATCTAAAGAAAAACTGCTTGGTTGTCAGGGGACCAAGACTAACCAACCAACTTCCGAAAGAGATCAGGAACATTACTGGTGTCAACTTAGAATTCTTCAAAAGAAGACTAGACGCCTGGCTCAGGACGGCACCAGATGAGCCGGGTGTGCCTGGCTATGTGCGATGGAGATCGCAAGAGAGCAACTCGCTCCTATAGGTGGAGCCACCAGCTTGACTTTCGTGTGAAGAGAGACCAACGCAGTACTGCTACGAGCTTACGAGGTATACATATAAATATATGGCTAATATTAAGTTTAGCGGAAACCAGATTGCACCACGTTATGTGATCGTTTTAGATTGATTAGTCATTTCCCACGTGTCCAATCAGGATTTTTTAACAAATTTCGACTTTGTTTAAAACACTGGTCTCTGCGAAACAATTTACACATACACACACACATATATATACATATATACAGGGTTACAGGGTGCCGCAAAAGTCGCGCATCATTAGGAATTTTCAATGTTGATTATAATATATTTTTTCTTTTAGGTAGGGGATGGCTGCGAAATTAACAATAGACGAGAGGGTGAGCTTGGTTTTAATGTATGGAATACCAAGTACAACAAATCGATGAATCGGTACAGAACTTCAATTCTGTACCGATTCATCGATTTGTTGTACTTGGTATTCCATACATTAAAACCAAGCTCACCCTCTCGTCTATTGTTAATTTCGCAACCATCCCCTACCTAAAAGAAAAATAAAATAATATATTATAGTCAACACTGAAAATTCCTATGATACGCGACTTTTGCATCACCCTATATAATATTGATGCAAACCCACAAGGAAAAAAAAATATTCCAAGGCCTTTCGTGTATTCAGCTATAGTGAAAATAAAAAAAAGGGTCTTTATTTTTACTTTTCGCCTTCTTTTAATTGCCACTCGTTTCGCTGTCTTATACGAACGCAGTAGCCGGATAACGTGGCCGCCATAGAAATTCGAAGAGCAAAGCGAGGGAGTGGGAGAAATTGCAAGCGATCATCACTATTTACTGGTTTTTATTTATGCCGAAACAATTAACAAGACGGGGTTAAGCGAGTGCGGATCCATCGTTAATATTTGGCCGTGAAGAGAGATACTCTAAAATAAGTTTACAATCAATCACAGTCCTGTGGCGGATCCAGGGGAGTTCGGGGGGCTCCATCGAACCCCCCTAAACCAGAAAGCCCGCTCCCAAAGCTGACTGAACATACAAGTTATTTTACAAACAACACTAAAAGCGTGTAATATACCCTTTTGTTTCAGATCGTTCGTTAGTCGACCCTGTGTCTTACTTTAATACTCAAAAGTCTAAAAAGCAATATTTATTCAAAATATTTATTCAATAGAATTTTCGGTTTACAATGTCAAGAAGAGTTAAACAGCAACGAAGAATTGACTGATTTTTTGGTCCATCAAATTTGGTCCATCCCACGTCAGTGGCAAGGATTAGTAACTGTATTGTAAACTAAAACAATGACTAAAAACTACTTACAGTTACTGATCGATTGCTCATATTAAATTCATTGTCTCTCGTTTTGACAGTGATGAAGAAGGACAATCTACCCCGACTGTAAAGAGGATTCGCAGTAGCGCCAGTGATACCGGTAGGAACACGTGCTGTACGACAAGCTGACTCATAGAAAACCATTTTTCTTGTTTTGATATATTTTACGATTAAGACTAAAAACTAAAGTAAGCTAAATCTTATTTAATTTTCTTAATATAATTATAATAGCTACTGCACGTAACCCTGCTTGCCATGCATCGGTATATGGAATGACGTTGGTGCCCTGTTGCTTCAGAAAATTCCTGTTAGATCTCTGCAACAAGGTAAAAAGTTCAATGTCATAACTAACCATTTTCAACCAGGAAAGGATTATTCTTTCCCTAAAGTGTTTATGAATAGTTGTAATCGGTCTTTTCAAAGCTCTTGGCAGTAACGCTATCCTTGGCTGGTATACAGCAAGGAATGCGATGGTGGTTTCTGTCTCCTATGCATTCTATTTGCTACACGAGAAAACCTTGGTATTCTCGTGAACAGTCCATTTACACGGTGGACAAAAGTAAGTACGGTGTGCGGTCAACACGAGAACGCCCTTTACCACGTACATGCTATGGTCACTTATCACAATTTCCTCGCCACAAGTCGAAATCCTGAAAAAAGTATCCAGGTGCAAATTGAAAGTCAACGTTCCTACACAATGTACAAAAACAGAGAAGTTATCAAAAGTGTGACGAAAATTGTCCATCTTTGTGGCAAACAGTGCATTACCTTAAGAGGTCACAGAGATGACAGCACAGCCGCCCAAGACGCAAACATGGGCAATTTTCTTGCCTTGCTGGAATTTCGTGTCGATGCTGGTGATGAAATCTTAACCCTTTACGCCCTGAATTTTTTGTAGGGTTAAGTTATGAATGCTTGTATTTGAAACGTTAGCAATTTGTACCTTCAGTCCTTAAAGGGTTAAAAAAACATTTAGCAACATGCCGCGCCAATGCAAGATATTCCAGTAAATCAATTCAAAACCAAATTATTGGTCTAATTGGGGATCAAATTAAGGATTCGATCATGAAGGAGATAAAAGAAGCAAAGTTTTTTTCAGTTCTTTGCGATGAAGTGACAGACAATGCAAATCTTCAACAATTATTGTTTGTTGACAAGAGTTGTATCATTCGCGAAGAATTTCTAGATTTTAAAACCACTGAACGCATAACTGAGCAAGTAATCTCCCAATTGATCCTAGGTAAATTGGAGCAGTGGGGTCTGACATAGCAGACTGCCGTGGACAAGGGTATGATGGCGCTTCAAACATGTCCGGCCAGGCCCGAGGGGTGCAACGCATGATAGTTCAGCAAAACCCCAAGGCAATATATGTGCATTGCAATTCTCATCTCCTCAATCTCATCATTGTAAAAGCTTGTAGCCTGCCATCTGTACGCAATATGGCAGGAACCATAACCAAAATTTCTAACTTTTCAATTATTCTCCAAAGCGACAGAGGTGTCTGGAGAAAGTAATAAGCTTGGATCAGCCAGAATCTCAAAAATCAAAGATCCGAGACCTTTGCCGCACTCGTTGGGTAGAACACCATGAAGCATATGAAACATTTGTGCTCTTGCTGCCAACAATTATTAAAACATTAGAAGTTATTACAAATGAACCACAGTACCAGCAGTATAGTCAGTGGCGTGGTGGGACTCTCATCGCTGGTATGGCCAGAGAGCATTTTGGCGCCCTCTCGAAATGATTAGAAATTTTTAATTTTAGCATTTTTTGACCGTTTTGAGACTGAGACGTATTTGTTTACATTTTTCGTTTTGAACGTTAAAAACAGGACCAAACTGTTAGATTTTTTCGGTTAATAAATTTATAGAAATATAGGTTGTTTGTATGCAGAAAATATTATTATTACAAACTTCTTACAACAATAGAAAGCACAAAACGTTTTAAAACAATAGAAAGCACAGCACATGTTTGTCATCTATGTGAAAATAAATACTTAACGTCTCTACTACTTTATTAGGGCTTTCGAGAGAAATTTAGATGACTGACCAAATCGAACAATTAGCCGATCTGTGTCTAGTTTCTTTGCTATATTTCGTTCGACTGACATCAGCATTGTACCCAGCAGCATCTCCTGCGACATGGAATTCCTTGCGCGCGTTTTGATTCACTTCAATGCTAAAAAGGATCTCTCAGCCGTTGCTGATGTAGCGGGAATTGCCACTAATATGCCATATGCTTTTGAAAGAGTTGGATAGGCTTCAGTAAGACCCGTATCATGATTGAGTACAGTGTAGGTGCTGTAAATCGTTTTTGTGTTCGATAATAAAGGGAATACGGAACTGAAACTATAGAGCTCTTAGGCGCATTCGTGACTATTGATGCTGTAATTACTGCAAAATTCATCGATCTCATTCTCCAATGTAGAAAATTGAGCACCAGTATTAGAGATATTTGTTGGACAAAATTTTTGTGTTGATTTTAGTACACTTCGATTTGCAGAAAATCGATCGTTCATTGCCGAGTTAATTTTGTCTAGAACAGTATAAAATGTTTCACGTGTCCATTTTGCCTGACTATTTTCAGTGATTTCAATATCATTCTCATTGATCTGTCTCTTCTTTTTACGTGCACGTATGACTGGCCACTGTGCTTTATCGTCAATTTCTTCGACAGCAACAATAACAGTAGCTGGGTCATCGCGAATCTTCTGTAGCTGCTGCATCGAAGCTGAGACCATATCAGATGCTCTGACAACATCCACATTGACTGTCCGTAGATAGCGACTGAGTGGGCCTGTTATCATGAATATTTTATGAAACAGGCAAGCTGTTGCCAGATATGCTCGACTCTGAACAATGTGAAGTAGACCAGCTGCTTCCGAACGCTGTTTCTGACTAAATTCTTGAGATGTGGTAATCTCATTCAAGGTTTCACATATCGATGTGTATCTAGATATGAATACATCTAGAGAAAATTCACGAGCCGTCCAGCGTACTGTGTTCAGTCTCTTAAATGTTTTAACTTCCAAACCGGATTCCTTTTGCATATCTTCAAAAAGTGAATGTATGCGATTAGATTGTGTAAAAACATAATGTCTCCAGTGTTCCAAAAAGAGTAACAGCAACAGACGCTGACGAAACATCTGAAGTACCAAATTGAGGATGTGTGCATTGCAGTGAACATATATAACTTGCTCACCGATATCGCGTCTGATTAGCGCCTGTAATCCGCCATAGCACCCACTCATGTTCGCAGCACCATCATATGACTGGGCAACAAGAGTCTCATAACAGTTAACATTACGGTCAGAAAAAGCAGACTTTACCAAACTCAGAAGCATTTCTGATGTAGTATTTGACGCATGTTGTAGGCACAGCAAATGCTCACAAACACCACCATCCACAGCAGCACGAACACAAATACTAACGTGTTCTTGATGTGATACATCAGAAGATGTGTCAACAATGATGGACCATGCAACAGCTTTTTTTTATTTTCTTTACAATTTCGATTGTTATTTCTTCTCCAATTATATCAATTATCTTCTTTTGAGTATCCTTTGTGTTCTGTGCAATTTTGAAGAAATTCATAGTCTCCAATTTTTTTTATGAATTTTCTAAAATAGAAAGTTGTGTTTTTTGAAAATTGGATTTGAAAATTGTTTCACTTTATGAATGGTTATAGGTCCCCCAAATTTTAAATCACAGCCAAAGATTATGATTAAAAATTTGTATTACTAATTTTAGTAATATGTAGCAGTCATATTACTATTATTGTTGGTTTTATAATTTAAAAATTTTAAAAAATTCTAAAATCTGGCCCCTGGTGCGGCGCCCTCTGAACCTCTGTTATGGCACCCTTTGGCTAATCGTCGCTGGTCGGGCCAAACCCGTTTGGCCCATATGGCCACCACGCCACTGAGTATAGTTCCGAAACACATTGCAACTGGGATAGAGAGACACTCCAAAAAGCATACAATTTCTATCACACGTGTTGTTCGTTTCAATTTCTTATTTCCTTGACTGTTGCCATGAAAACTTTGGCAATCATCAAGCCGTTAAGCATCAAGCTTCAGAAGAAATCAAACGACATCGTGAAGGCTTACAACATGATCTCGGACACACAGAAAGAGCTGAAGGAAGTGAGATAAAGCTGACAATGTGTTCAGGGGATGGTATTCGCAAGCTGCGCAGATCAGTTCTGATGTGGGTACTGAACCCAGTGTACTAAGAACGACTGCCGGATAACAGCACAGACAAAATACTTATAATTATTATAATTCTTCGTATGCCCATCTTGGGGTGACAATTCTTCGTATGCTCCGATTATTTAATATTTAGTGTAGAATTTTCTAGCTTAATTATAACTATCACTTTTTCTTTCTAGGCTTGCGATGCCGATATATTCCCAAACATCAACTGCTTGTTGCAAATTGCTTGCACCATACCCGTCAGTGCCCGTCACTTCTGCTGACAATGAACGTGCCAACAGTACCTTGAAACTTGTGAAGGGATACCTTAGAACTAATATGTCCACGGAGAGATTGTTGGGCTTGGCGTTGATGAACATTCATTACGACAAGCCCGTGGATTACGAAGCTGTAGTTTAACGGTTCGCTGAACAGCAACCCCGACGAATGGTGCTTGTCGATCCAATCTTTGAGAGTCGGGAGATTAACTGATATCTCAGTCAACACAAAACTTTGTCAAGAAATATAATCACTTCAATTATATTAATGAACAAATCTAAAATGATAAAGTATGATTTTCAAAAGAAATTTAGGTTTTGATATTGTGAAATTTTCGTAAACAGTGTTTCTTTAAGATTTATCACGAATTTTGTCTTTCCTTGTATAATTTTCCTGCATATCAGTACATAATTTAGATGTTATAAAAGCTAATAAACTTGAACAAACACCCCGCAAATTGCTTAAAAACGCGTTTCTGAGAGCCTTAATTTTCAAAATTTTCCGGGGGAACATGCCCCCGGACACCCCTAGAAGCCTTCGGCGCTCATACCGAACCCCTTTCCAGTAAATCCTGGATCCGCCCTAGCAATCACATATTAGAAACAAAACCAACCTGAGACAAAGCACTCCTGCACTGAATTCGGGCATGCCTTCACGCCTTCTGTCTCAGGAGTGTTGCCAAATAGTATTTATTTATGTTAATTTCATACAAAACATTATTAAATTTCTTATTAGACATTATTATATTCTTTATTAAAAATCAATATACGACACAGCAATGCACCTCGTTAGGGAATTATTTCCTGACGAGGTGTATTGCTGAATACACGAAAGACCTTGGAATAATTTTTTCCTTTTCCTTGTGGGTTTGCATCAATCATTCATTTCACGTGTTTAGTTGTGAAATTCATCCCATATACCAGGGTTGGCCAAGTTTCCTGGACCCAAGAGCCACATACGACGTTTTTCAGATGTACGAGAGCGCAAAATATTTTAAAAAGAATTTAATTATTAAAAACATATACATATAGTTATACTCACATTATTAAATTGTTTAATTACTGCTTGTAGAAGGCTTAGTTTGGGTCTTCATTTTGGCTGTTAATGCCTTAAAGTCTGGCTGATGTGATGTTAAGGCGGTATGAAGAAGCTCAGTCAGTGTTCGTTAGTGAGGGCAGCACGATGTTTTGACTTTACAAACTTCATTACCGAGAAGAGTGCTTCACAGCAATAAGTTGTCCCAAAAACTGAGATAAGTCGGAAACTGGTTTTCCTGAGGTGAGGATACTTTGTCTCTGGTACTTGCTTCCAAAACTCAACTGCAGATAAGCTTTTATGTATCAACTTTAAACCCACGTCCTCCTGTAGCTCCAAAAGTTCTGTTTGTATTGAAGCAGCTTTCGTAACAAAAGGTGTGGTAACAGGACAGCCATCGTTGACATCAATCAGGAAAGGATTTAGAAGAAATTCGAAGCATGGTTTTAGCTTCTTTAGTTCATCAAACCTGAACTGAAAATCATCAATTAGTCCTTCTAAGTTACCTTTGTATTCCTCCAATTTACTATCTTTTATTTCAATATCAGGTAAAGTGTTTGCCTGGTTTTTCAGGTGGGGAAAGTGGTCAAATTTTTTGGTAATAGATCTTTTTGGAAGAGCTTTATTTTATTCTGGAAACTGAAAACTGTCTGTGTAAGGTCAGAAATGACCTTATCCCTTCCCTGAAGTGCCAAATTTAGATTTTGAAGGTGTTGTATTACATCAGTAAAAAACATCAGATCCATCCTGCACCCATTCGTGATCTTTTAGTTGTGGGTATGACTTTCCCTTTTCTTTCAAGAAATCAATGATAAGCTCCAACAGTGCAACAAACCTATTCAGGAGATTACTAGTTGATAACCACCTTACAATACAGTAGAATGAAAGGTCATCTGGCTTATCTTGAAGATCCAGCTCCTCGATAAAATTTCTAAACGCTCGGTGCGTTTTTGCATTTGAACGAATGAAATTCACAATTTCTAGAACACATTCATAACACTGTCATACCTAAAGTACTTGCTTACCAAATGACCACGGTGAATGATACAGTGAATAAAGAGACACACAGGATACTTGGGATCGCGTGTCAAGAGCCCAACTAGGCCTACATTTTGTCCTACCATAGCTGGTGCTCCATCTGTTGCAACACTGACAAGTTTATTCAATGGTACTTGAGCATTTGATAATGCCTCGTCAAATGCGTTCTTTATGTCAACCCCTCTGGTGGTTTCTCTTAGGGTCATTAAGTCCAAGAGTTCTTCTTTCACATTTCCATCGCCAGTAACATAACGAACAAATATCGCCAGTTGAGGGTTATCTTTAATATCTGTGGATTCATCGAGGGCCAAACTGAATGCAACAGAATTCTTCAAATCACTCTGCAACGAGCGTGTAATTTCAGCACTATCTGGGAAATACGTCTCCCTGTAGTGTGGCGGGAAATAGAAATACTTGCTATTTGTTCTCGAAGCTTTGTGTTATCTGGAGCGAGAATTGCAGTAACACGGGCAATATTCTTCACAAATTCTCCACTACTGTAGAGAAGTTGAGCACGACCAATATTCCATGCCATAACAAAACTAACTTCAGTAGTTAAGTCAGCTGTCTTACACAATGATGAAAGTACAGTTTGTTGGGGAACTAGGCTAGATTTAAACAATGTTAACTTAGTCTTCCGCAATTCTGATTTGGGAGGAAATTCCGTAATAAAATTTTTATGGTTAGTTTTATGATGACGCTTTAAGTTACTGGCTTTAAAGTGATTGAGTGCCACGTGGCAGATAAGAGACACAGGTTTCCCACCCTTAACAGTAAAAGCAAAGCTCTCCTCCCACTCCTGTTTAAAAACTCTATTTTCTTCTTCATATTTCCGTTTCTTACACTTTGTCTGTTTAGTCATTTTAATCAACTAAGGGGTTGTATAACTTTCACTTGTATAGCTGAGAAAAATAGCCACTATTTGATCTAAGAAGCCAATTTTAAAACACACTCACTCGTTACTACAAGCGGCCCGCAGGGTAGCTCGAGGGGTACTGGACACTGGTGAGTGGCGATTGGTGTTAATTACGTAATTATCCCGCTTAGTGCCTGTCACGCAAAAGAAATTATCGTACGCATGACGCATTTTATTGTCAGTTCAAGTTTTCCTTGTTTTTTTTTTAGATTTTTTTTATTATGTGAAAAAAAAATTATATTTGTATTATGAAGTTTGCCTTTTATGATAAATACAATAAAAACCAAAATTGTCTCGCGAGCCGCAGTTGTTAACCTCGAGACCGCATGCGGCTCGCGAATCGGGGTTTGGCCACAGTTGCCATATACAACATATATATATGGCAACATATATATAATATATATATAATATTATATATATTATATATATATATATATAATTATAATATATACCATCACCGAGTCTTGATCCGGGGACGATAGATTCGTAGTCAGCGACGCTAACCACTACACCACAGAGGCGCATATATATATATATATATACACAGGGTGTTTCACAGCCGGTCTGCCATACTTTGGGGGATGATGATTTGGGTGGTGATATAGAGTAAAAAAGTTAATACAACATAGGTGCTATTTCGAACTGTAGCGGAGCTACGGATGATTTAAGATGTGCAAATGTAAAAATGAATAATTCCTGTATGATCTTTATATTCAATTATTAATTTTTACATAGGGACCAAACTCGCATAACGCAAATTATCTGTTTTTCAATTCATACGTACAGTGCTTACAAGAAGTCTCCCGCCTCTGTCTCGTCCCAAGCTAGTCTGTTAGGTATAAAATGGGCGGTCCTTATGGCAGCGGAGGTGTGTTCGGATTGGTGCACATAATTGCTCTAACTCCCATCAATGACGTCTACATTATCTTTGTGTTGATCACTCTATCTCTTTATATATAGAGACATACTGTATATAGATATATACAGAGTATGCAGGGGATAACGTGTCTCAGTCCCAGCTATGGTAGTTGTCTTACAATTAACAGTCCCAAGTGCAAGTTACGTTAACACCTCCACATACACTACCTGGACTAAAATAACATACGTGAAGCCCTTACCCACAAAACCATTTAAAAGGTGTGATTTAAAATATATATATATATATATATCTCTCTCTCTCTCTCTCTCTCTCTCTCTCTCTCATCACACCGCATCCCATCAGAGGTCTTCAGCAGCGACATCGGCAATGTATCCATATAACGTTAATAATAACCGAAACTCGGGGAAAATATACTCTCTGCCTTCCGCTCTATCCCAAATCCTTTTCTCTTAGTAACCTCTTAATACAAACTAATCTATCATATTTTGCGACATTTTAACTCTGGTACGATTCAATTCCATTCATATAGTGTAAAATATACTTAAATTCATGTGTGTATTATGCCATATGATGTGCGTAATAAATAATCATTTTTAAATAGTTGGAGCGTTCAAGGTCATCTGCAATAATCTATAGACTACCCCTCAAGCCCACTCTCAACACTTAGATTCCCCTAAGACAGGCGTCTTCAAGTAACATGAATGCGTAGAGATCTAAGGTGTTAGATTCCATATTATATAATTTATGTACTAAGTTTAAGAACGCTGGCATTGAAGGATGGAAGGAAGGGACAGTAAAAGCGATAATAGGTTTAATGAAGGAAGTGGAATGAGGATGGAGGTAAGCGTTGCTATGTCGAAGGAAACGAGGTTGGGTGGGGAATTACGAAGGGAGGAGGAAAGGGAGAGAGGGGGCTAAAATGAACGCAGGGATGTGTTAAGGGAGAGGAAAGAAATTCATATGAAATGCTAAACACAAACTCAAATATTTGTTTTAATGCCCTAGACCTAGAAAGACAAAGAGCAAAATACCTTAAACTAACAATGAATTGACAGAAACAGAAGAGTCTGGTCTTAGACGCACGGATAGGTTTAACGTATGTGGCTAGAGGCCGCCACTCAGAATTACCACTACTACCTAAGTCATAATAAGGTTATTTATTATGACAGAGTAGTCATGAGTAGTTATGGAAATAAAATGTGATTATACTGTTGATGGCTGACTATATTCAGTTGGGGTATAAACTATTGCTGACAATCTTTGGATCCTTGGCTTTTAAGACGAATTTTTTATGCATATGTTCAACAAAATAGGAAATTGGCTGATTATTATTACCATTCGAAGGGTTGGTACCCTTCACAACCGAAATCAATTTCAGAAGGGGTGCATGGTATCCTCATTTCTTTTATCGTCCCAGCACGCTTCACATAAGCCATTTACACAAATATGGAAAGGCCGTCTGTGCACCAAGAGACGACCTAGGCAATGCGGGGAGCAATGGTGACATTGCATGAATATGGTGTGTCAATAAGAGAAATATCAAGACGACTAGACGTTCATCGAAGCACTGTGGAACGGTGGATTTATCGGTATGAAGCAGAAAACTCAATCGCTACTTTGCCGAGGTCTGGTCCTCCGTGTTCAACATCTCAAGAGGAAGATGCTGCGATTGTTAATCATGCCAGAGAGCATCCGTTTGTTCCAGCGACGCATATTTACAGACACCTGAACCTTCGTTGTAGCGCAAATACAGTGAACAACAGACTTCACGAGGCAGGGTATTTTTCTCGCCGTCCAGCTATAAAACCTGCATTGACGATTGAGCATAAAGAGGCGCGGATGGGATTTGCCTTGCAATACTTGCCGCAGGAGGAAGAATTCTGGAGAAAAGTTGTGTACTGTGACGAAAAAACATTTTTAACAGATAGTCATGGTTCCCTGCATTGTTGGAGGCAGCGCGGAAAACGCTATGAAGAAGGAAATGTTTTCCCGAGCAAACGTAGTGGTCACATCAATCTCGGTGTGTGGGGCTGGATGTCTGGCTATGGTGTCGGAGAATTGACTCAAGTAGATGGACGCTTTACTGGACAGCAATATTGCCAGATACTGGAAGAGGTGCTGCTACCCAGTGTTCTTGCGCATCTGGTTCTAGCGCCGGAACCATTTTACTTAATGGAAGATAACATTCCCATTCATAGGAGTAACGTTGTGAGAGCGTGGTACGAAGATCACCCAGAGATTATTAATCTAATTCTGCCACCACGTTCTCCTGATATGAATCCGATTGAAAACCTTTGGGCAATAATGATTAACGAATGGGAGCAACGCAATGAAAGAACATTTGAAGCACTTTTAGCTCACACGAAGAATAGTTGGGAGAGCTTACGCCGAACACCAAACATTCCCTACAATCTGGCCTCTTCTGTGCCGCAACGATTGCAAGAAATTATTGATGCCGGAGGAAGCTATACGAAATACTGATGTTAAAGCCATGACGTCAATGTGTATCGAATATATATTTATGTTAATATAGAATTTTATTATTTTTATGTTTGACATCTATAAAAGTATATATTGTGACCATGAAAGAACTTTACTTATCCTTAGTTAGAATCTTTTTTGCAATGTCTACGCTCGTGGAGATGATAATATATGCATTGTTGAAACAAACTATGAGAAGGTAATATTTTCAGGAAAAAAATAAAAACTGGCAACATCGAGGCCATCACATGTTTATGGGAATTGTCATATGATATGCTACCAATAAACTCTTATATACTACTATATATACAGTATACTATATTACGTAATAATTACGATGAACAAATCAAATGCAAATTTCTCTGATTCACGGCCCACCAGTCTTGCTTTAGACTAATGACTTTCATAAGATGGAATAGGTTACCACTTAAAACAATGGATAAACTATCTATTAATGAGACGACCGTGACTTCCTCGAAATGCGAGCGCGTGAGATGTTCACTGAGGAATTTGGTCATTAGAATCTTCACGTAGGATATGTATCACAAACAACAATATTGACAACAATTCCCAACAATTACTTAATATCAATAATTGCATTTGAGCAAATAATTTAGACCTGCGTCAAAATAACTTAGGTATCATGCCATGATTTGGGATATTTGCCGAATTAGTCGTTCTCTATAGTCTACACTCTACAGTATATATTGAGACGGTATAATGTAATGCCCAGCTAATATTATGATGACTAGGATTGCTCCATAACCATCCCAACATCCCGAAACTTGCTCCATTCTGCTTCTTAATCATTTGTATTTTAAACACTAAAATGTAGCAGAAGTGACGTAATAATGGACGTCATTGATTGGGTTAGAGCAGTTATGTGCATCAATCCGAACACACCTCCGCTGCCATAAGGACTTCCCATTTTATACCTAACAGACAAGCTTGGGACGAGACAGAGGCATGAGACTTCTTGTAAGCACTGTACATGTACGTTCACATGTATTCTTTTTAAATTAATTAATTTCTCGCGATCTCATAAATGCTTATACGAGTGTTCGAATTCTGTAACCACCGCGGAAGTGAAAATCTGTAACCACCGCGGAAGTGACTCTGCTCTAATTTAAATTTATAAACATTATCACGTGTTATATATATATATATATAATATATATATATATATATATATTACCGTATATGCCCATGTACTTTGTATTTTCTAGCATCTTGTCTATTAATATGAAACACTGTAAAAACAAACCAAAGCTATAATTAACTAATTAACTGAAATAATTTAATATAATGTAATAATGTACTTAATAACGTAGTAAAATGTACTTTAACGGAATTGTAATTAACAATAATAAGTAAATATGAATTAATTGGTAATTATAACCATAATTGGAATAAACCAAAATTACACCGTACTCAGTGATGTACTTAGATTGTACTAAATGTCCGACACGACATTATGTCGCCATTTAATGTACACCCGGCGATATTATTTTTTTTTTCATTTTTTTTTTGTTCATTGGGATAAATTTTGGAGTTATAAAAGATGAAGTCATGTTTTGCCTTGAACTTTTAATTATTTGCTCATATATATATCTTAATATAAGAATGCCTAATTCAATTTCCGTTCTAATTAACTCGGCGGATCAGGAAAAATAGCAGATCCAATATATGCGATTTAAGCTAAAACTATGGCTTCCTCTTCCTATATCCTGTTTATCTGTATAGTGGACCTAGTTTTAGCCGTTTAAGGTGATAATGATTTAATTGTATGCAACGATTGATTAAGGCAATGACTGACTGATTTATAATGATAGGCTGGGTTAATAATTTATGATGTAATACAGTATCACCGATTGGAATGAATGGTTATTTGATTAGGTCCACCATACTATTGGAAGTGACCGAAATGGCAGCGAGGTCACCAGCTTTGGTTTACGCCCAAAGCAAATTAATATTAAGGTTATGAAAGACACCTTACTTTTGTAGTTTATTATGAAAATAAATCCGTTATTTTATTCACTGTGATATAACAAAGAATTGACAGTAATTAATTGGTAGTTTTACGTTATGCTTATGGCATAGGCTTAGCTAATAAGATGAAATGTTAATAGCTTAATTGACACGTAATAAATAATGTAATACTCATCGATGGTATGTAAATGGCATGCGACATGTAACATTGAATAGGCCTAGTTAATGATATAAAGAATGCACGTGCGTTTGGTACATTGAATGGAAAAACATGACACTGATTAAGTAGGCTAAATGATTGCATGGATGCACATAGAATAATTGATGTGGCCTAATAATAATGGATTGAAATGTTTGCACAGTCTCATTTATATATAAGAACATCATGTGATGTTAAATGATTACGTCAAGAGAATATTTAACACACAAATATGACGAACATAATGACGGATGATACGCGGAAATAACGGTATTGAAATGACACTTGAATTGGATGATAGGCCTACTGCGTTCTTTCACGAGAGTCAGTTGGACGCGTGATACACAATTTGGGAGTATAGCCTACCGTTCGGCGGTAGGCTAATGTAGGCTTCACAAGAGTACTTAGGAAAGGGGGTACTTATCTTATGGTGACGTAACCTTTGTTGAAGGCGGGTTGAAGACAAACCTATTACGCAGATTCTAGTTGTCGTTGTCCGTTAAGCCTCTTGAGATGATGGATGTAGGCTTCGTGGAGGCCTGAGGTGATGTTACTTCTCGAGGTGCAGGCTGGCCTTGTGATATTGCAGGCGTAGGCCTGTGGTGCGGAAGATATCTCGAGGAACGTGGAGAAACTTGAAGGCCGACCCGGCAAACCGCAGGCCCGAAGTGATTCCGGTTGGGCCTCGAAAGATTGCTTCTGCAGGTGGTCTGTAGATCTTACGTGAAGACAAATTGTAGGCCCTGAAGAAAGTAGCGGCCGTGGCCCCTCGGCCATGGGGCCGGAAAACGGCTGGTGGACGCGCTGCTCACGTGATGATGGTGAGCGTACGGGTGAGTGAGAGTGAGTATAAGTGGAAGCTCCTTTTATACCGTAGGCCTGTGACGTAGACTTCATTCTTAAGACGCTTTGTCCACGCGTCTTTTAGTTGTTAACGGTTTTCGTTCGCTCCCATTGGGCAAAAATAGACGCTCCATTGTTTGACTCTTGCCCACGTGTGTTCCAAACTGTTTTATGGTAGCGTGGAAAGAAAGTATGTCTGTCGATTTGTTGGTCTATTTCTTGTCGATACGCTACATCTGTTTTAACCATTTTTAACTTTATTTTTTTAACTGTTGTGCAAAAATAATACAGCCTCTTCAACATTTAATAATGATATGTTAGTAAAATCGGGGTATATAAACCCCAGAAATATCTTCCATATTCATTCAGAAGTCAATTCAGAGGCTGAGCACTACCTGTACATTTTAGCAGTAAATTACAAGTAAGAAATAGTCTGTCTTCTCCGTCGAGTCTTGCTCTCTTCAGAGAACTTAGTCATTAAACTTCCCCGATACGTTATAAGAAGAATCCGGGAATCTTCATTGAATTTAGTAAGCCTCCCTGAATCCTCCGAGCCACTATAGAAGAACTCGGAGAGTAATATAGAAGAAAACTACTGTAAGTAACACATCCGTTGCTGCCACCTAACTAGAACCCCCGTCGACTTCGAACCAACCCAGGCCATAGACGGAGGGGTTAACAACTGGCGACAATGCCAGGATTTTAACAACTGACAATTCTGCATCCAGGATTCTTCCAGTCTTCCAGACCCTGGAACTAGAACCAACCTCCAGTTGACCGGCGTGTCATGACTTCTAGTTCGTCACATCCACCCTTGAACCGGTTCGTCACGACTCCAAGTTCTCCACGCCTAGTTTTCAGCCAAGAACAAGTGGCCAGCAAGACACGTCTTCAGGACACGTCTCCAAGGATTTCGCCGTAGGACTCTTGTTAAGTACAGAACTCTTTTTTTAAAATAATCTCTAAACATTTGAAAAGTCAGTATTATTAACAGTTAATAATTAGTATTGATCCAGAATTAACACAAAACACAGTGAACATTCCATACACCAGTGATACATTTCTTTTTAGTGAAACCGAGTTATTTCCAGTATTATAGTATAATTTTATTTAATGTACCAAGCATAGTATTACCATACCTTCACATACATTCGAGTGAAATCTTGTTTACATTTTTTTTTATTATTATTTTGTTTGCAATCTTTTCAAATTCTCCCCTAGTTAGGCAAATTATTGTGCATTTATTTAATGTGTATGTCTTAGATAGAGTAGTTAGGAAAACCCCTTAAGTGATCATTCCATAAATTAAGATCGGTCAAGCAGACCTAATTAGAACACATTAATAGTACCTTCACATATGAGCGATTCCGACGGTGCGCTTTCTGACATCGAAAATTTACCTACACCCTTTTTTCCACCTACCCCGCACCTTCAAACATACTCCCAAACACACAAACTTCAGATCCAGAACAAGCCAATATGTCTCAGTCTCAAACCCCCGCCCCAGTATACATTAACTTAGGTAGATTAGTAAACCTTCCGCATACTGATTTAATTTTTAAGGGGACCATAGATAATCACTTTGTTGAACCGCGCGTAAAACCTTGGATTGAATCTTTAGAACAACATTTCTTACGCGAAAACATCACCGATGATGATATAAAGATTAAGGAAGCAAAAAGATTTATCGACCCTAAAGAAGGGAATGCTCATGACACAGTCACCTACGTCCCACCAGTTAGCGAAGCTACAACATGGGACAATTTTAAACAAAACCTATTAGAATTTTTTAAAGAAATAACACTTGCACAACCCTTAGCCACGTTAGAAGCAGTCTTCCAAGCTAAATGAAAGAAAGAGGAAGAAGATTTAAATAATTTTATTGCACGAACACAAACTCGTAGGAGAAACCTTTCGAGCCGCAAAAAATGCGTGTGGTATTACTTTCACTTCAAAACAAAGAAACCTTATACTAGCAACGACAATTTCCCAAAACCTACCCGGAGCACCTAAAAAAAAGTTTCAAGAGTTTTTAAATGTTGACAAACCAGTAAGTGTAGTTATAAACAAAACACGGGAACATTACCCAGATTTAGCAAACCAGAACTACCGAAAGGGTAGAGAAACCCCCGTACATTACATTCAGCAGCAGCAACCACAACAACCCTATAAATCGAGGCCAATGCAGGGAACACCACCCCAGAAACAAGCCTCCCAAACCCAGAATACACGCCCTCCTCCACAGTGTTTTAACTGCGATAGCTTTGGGCACATGATAAGTCAGTGCAATTATCCCTCTTATTGCTCCCACTGTCACGAACATGGTCATCGCCGTGGCGATCTCCAAAAATGTGCCGATAAAGTCCCTGCAGGGTATAGGCCCCACTTCCAGAAATCGAACCCCCAACGTTCCCAAAAGTCCTCCAATCCCCTGAAACCAGTCCATTCCCAGCCTCAGTCAAACCACCAACCAAATAAATTACGACCACAGAGTCAATCACATTATTACCCCATGTACAAATCCCAGTATAATCAGCAAGGTCGGATAGTTCGGTACGTAGAAGTACCCGCAGAGGAATCATTTTCCCCAGAATAAAGTTTTCAAGAAAACCCTCCAGCATATGGTGATCCATAGAATATGACCCAGGTCCTCCCATAGAAGACAATTCGAGCCCTTTTTTAGACCCTACTTTGGAGGCGGCAGTTCAACCTCTCCCTCCTAAAGAGCAGTAATGTACCCAAATACACACACCAACTCCCCATCAGAATAATATGTGCAGACCTCCTAGATTTACTAATAAATTGTAACAGATAACCAAGATATAACCGCTCTCCTAGATACAGGAGCACGCGCGACGTTAAGAAACAATGTGTAGATGAATTACTAGAAAGTACAGATTACAAATATGAAATTAAGGCACCCTCCTGTTAACTCAGAGGAGTTACGGGCACACCCATACCTACATACGGAGAAATTGAATTATATTTAGAAGTTGGAAACGCGGTATACCCCGTGAAATGTTGCATAGTGGACACAGCCGCCACCTTTCAGACAGATATCCTACTAGGTATGGATTTTTTTAACCGGAGTCAATGGAAGATTTACCAGCCGGAAAGTTAGTAAAGTGTCGAAATAGGACACACCATCTCCATGAGAATAACAGACAGCTTAATGCTAATAGAATTAGTTCAGTTCAGATTTCCGAAAGAAATAGGAAACCCCCTCCACTTGATAGCAGTTCAAGTCAGTCGGTTGCATCCAGAGGGACAACCGCTCCAGAAATCAGCCCCAAGAGTAATCAGTTCCAGTTGTTGAATCTAGTTGGATCAACACAGTCAGTTTCCAGCCAGTCAGTCAGTTTCCAGCCAGTCAGTCAGTCAGTTTCCAGCCAGTCAGTCAGTCAGTTTCCAGCCAGTCAGTCAGTCAGTTTCCAGCCAGTCAGTCAGTTTCCAGCAGTCAGTCAGTCAGTTTCCAGCCCAGTCAGTCAGTTTCCAGCCAGTCAGTCAGTTTCCAGCCAGTCAGTCAGTTTCCAGCCAGTCAGTCAGTTTCCAGCCAGCCAGTCAGTTTCCAGCCAGCCAGTCAGTTTCCAGCCAGCCAGTCAGTTTCCAGCCAGTCAGTCAGTTTCCAGCCAGTCAGTCAGTTGCCAGCCAGCCAGTTTCAGTCCAGCCAGTTTCAGTCCAGCCCATAAGGCAAATTTTAGTCGCCGAACCAGAGTCAGATTCTCAATTTTTCATATGCCCGACCGAGCATATAACAGTAGCACCTTATGAGAAGATCTGTTTCCTAGCAAAAGTAGTCGACAGTCAAGGAAAATTATTAGTCAGAGCGTACTCTGATTACAGGGAAAAGTAATTTCAAGAGAGATGTTCTTATTGCCCAAGTCCTTACTCAGAGTCAGAATTCAGTTATCCCTGTTGTTGTTTAAACAAGGAAAAAGCCCTATAGAATTAACTTCAAATCAGAAAATAGGAACTGTTTCCATAGTAGAAATAGATTCAGATTTCCCCACCAGTACGATAAATCGTGTTTCCAGTTCCTTAGAGTTAAATCCTTCAGTATTAAAAGAAGAATATAAGAAATGTCTGGAACACTCCCTTCAGGAGTCACCAGCCTTACAGGATCCCAAACTAATGGAATCACTTCTCGATTTCCTGATAAGAAATAGAGATGTGACTGCCCTAAAAGGAGATCCTCTGGGCCGAATTAATTTGGTCCCTTTTGACATCAATCTGGAACCCAATTCCAAACCCATTTTCATCCTCCCTATCGGGTTCACATTCCCAATTAGTCACTATTGAGGAACACATCAAGGACATGTTGGAGCAGGATGTCATTCAGCCTTCAGCTAGTCCCTGGTCCGCTCCTATGATTCTTGTCTCCAAAAAGGACGGAACATCTCGCCCTTGTATAGATTTTAGTCGCCTGAACCACATTACCATCCCAGACCGTTTCCCGATTCCAAACATGCAGGGAACAATTCTCAACGTAGGGAAAGCGAACTTTTTTTCATCCCTCGATTTAGCATCTGGTTATTGGCAAATGGAGGTCAGTCCCGAATCTCAGGCATTGACTGCTTTCTCCACTAACCGAGGTCATTACGAATTCCAGGTTTTACCTTTCGGAGTCCGAAATGAGCCTGCTAATTTCTCTAGGTTGATGAATATAGTCCTTTCCGACCTATTAGGTGTCGAAGCTCTCGTTTATTTTGACGATATTATCGTTTGCAGTTCGGACATAAAAACACACTTTCAACGTCCTCAGAATGTGCTATCACGCTTGAGGAAAGCACACCTTAAACTGAAACTTGCAAAGTGCAACTTTTTACAAGAGTCCCTGGTATACCTAGGATTTCTACTCTCATCCACAGGAATTAAACCTGATCCAGCCAAACTCGAAGCACTGGAAAGGTACCCTGTACCCAGAAACATCGACGACGCCCGTGCATTTATTGGTTTTGTCGGATTCTATCGGAATTTTATCCCCCAATTTTCAAATATTGCTAAACCCATTACTAATTTGTTCCAGAAAAATGCTAAATTTAACTGGGAATCCGATCACCAACATGCCTTTGAAACTATAATTGGTAAACTAACCTGTCATCCCATCCTACAATATCCTGATTACACAAGACCTTTGTCATAGCCACAGATGCTTCCTCCTACGGACTAGGAGCCGTCCTATACAGGACGTAGATGGTGTGGAATTACCCATTGCTTATGCCAGTCAACTTCTCTCTGCACCTCAACGGAAT
>JAJOZX010011755.1:70000-106416 GCA_023014485.1 Bathynomus jamesi | reverse complement strand
AATGGACTTTGCGAGAACGAAAAGTATTGTTCGGACGATAATAGTCTTAAAAAACGAATTATGGACGAGAACTCGGTCGGCCTTTCTGAACCATCTTCGCACCATCTTTGAATCGTCTCTGAGCCATCTTTATATAACCCACTTAACAACTTAGGGAGATTTCTCGATATTTATGACGACGTGACTGGTTCCCCCGCTGTCTCTTAAATCGGACTCAACGCTATACGCTATTCGGCCGACTCAAAAACCAGAAATGCGGAAAAGGACCCCATTCAAGAACATCTTCCCCTACCCCGGCTTCGTGAAAGCGGTTCGCGTTTGCCCTGTCGTGTACCGCCTTCTTAAGGTCTTCTCCGTGTCTACATTAGGTCATAAAACTGGCGGATGAATGAGGATCATCTTAACCTCAACCTTAAATATGGTGACTTCCTTTACGGACGACGACAAATTACTACTTTGGAAGGATGGAAAGATGCTTCGGTTGGACTATGGTGAAATTAACACGTGAACTCGGACATAATTACGCGTATTACGTCGTTTTGGGGAAAAAAAACTTCGCGGCGAAACACAAAAGGTCTTAAAGATATTAAAAAAAAAAGGTTACTAATTATTAATATCGTTTTTCTTCGTAAATATCATCGTCTTTTCGACGACTAATAAAATTTCAACGACAAAACTCAATCATTTACCGATTACTAATATTCTATGCCTATTAGAAATTTAAGATGGTTTCTTAGGCAAACTTTTTTCCCAAACTACATACCCTCAATCCCACTCTGGGATACGACGATGTTAACGTTTCACGTATATTCGCGGTTATCGTTTCGTTTAACAATACAAAATTAAGGAAAAATAATAGAGATTTATACGTTGTGAATTACGAGTGTATAAACAAAAATTAAAATAATCGTTAAAAGAAAAATAAAGAAAAAGAGATCGTTATATTTATTATATTTACACACTTCTTTCATTATAAATTTGCGATAGAATTGCTAAAGCAAGTCCATTTTTTTTTCTACCAAACGCATAAAAATGAGTATCGATAAACTTCTTCCATTGTTAGTATTTGATAAAAGTCCATTATTTATATATATATATATATATATACTCCTCGGTGTAGTAGTTAGCAATCGCTGATTTCGATTCCACTGGCCGTGGGTTAGATTCCCTTCTTCAGTAGGCGGTGCGCAGCTTACCCAGCTGTATTATCCCATAAAAAATAGATTGATAGATAAATGGGTACCTTGGGTGGCCTACTAGTTAAAATGTTGGACTGCCGATTGGGAGGTCGTAAAATCGAGTCCGGGTGAAGACTAATTTCTGACCACCCGTGGAGGGTCATGTTTCGAGTTCCAAGTTAAGCTTAGGTCTAAAGTGGAGCAACAGGATTGACCTTCATCAGAATAAACAATTCGGCCGGCGGAAGTAAAACCAAGGTTATTAAGGTGTGTGTGTGTGTGTTGTATATATATATATATATATATATAGACCAATGACGACACTCGAAAATCTGAGCCAGTTAGAAATAGAGAACGTAAAAAATGTAAGAAAACGAATTGGGTAAACTCTAGAAAATTACAGGTAGGTACTCTCTATGCTTAAACATCATTACTATATAAATGTTATGCGAATAATTACGAGACTCGTTCATTTATCAAAACGATAGAGAGAAACGCGCATTTTAAGAAATAAATTCTCGAATAAATAATTTTTAACTAAAAACTGAAGTTAATAGAG
This sequence comes from Bathynomus jamesi, assembly GCA_023014485.1. Classification (NCBI taxonomy): domain Eukaryota; kingdom Metazoa; phylum Arthropoda; class Malacostraca; order Isopoda; family Cirolanidae; genus Bathynomus; species Bathynomus jamesi. Next base: position 104,679 of record JAJOZX010011755.1, on the reverse strand, counting down.
AAGTTTTATACTTTATTTAATATCTGTACAAAGAGCGCAAATATGGAGTAACTCGGTTGAGACTCTGCTGAAAATTTTCTCTACTTTCTATTCGGTATAATTTTATTTCATTTATTTTCCACTGAAGTTAAATTACTTGGATTCTAGGACCATCTTTCTTTTTGCCAGCTCCTGTAACTCGGCGGGTAACGCAGTTTCCTTACGAGCGAAGTGAAGTGGAGAGAGGGGGGTGGGGGGGGGGGGGGGGGGTGTCGATTCCCAATGGTGCTGGTATAATAATAATAATGCGGGAGTTTAGCGCAATGGGTCGCGTGACTTGGCATGGGCGCTGTGCCAGTTTCTGACCCTCCTCGCTAATTATTCCTATCAGCTGCGTAAGAAAATTTCTAAGAAATATACGGAGGACAGGACTTACGCAATCGGTGTATAACAGTAAGCGAATAAATTACTCAGAATAGATTAACTCCGAGTAATACTGATAAAGAGAAATATAACCGAGTTTACTCGAGTCGTTTTAAGATAATTAAAACGTGTTATCACCACATTAGCTTAAGCTAATACCTTAAAATAGCGAGATACTCGGAGTGAATTTAGAAAACCAACTTTTCCTCGTGCCTCAAGGTACAACATGGACTTATGCCAATTACAAATGATTTTTTAACTGTAGATTAGTCATTGGTAATGTTCGAACACGGATGGTGACTTCAGTTAAAGGTCCAAGTTGGTTTCGATAAAGTCTCCCAACAAAGCTCAATGGGCAGCATTAAAATTTATATTGCTAATTATAAGGTATAGGCAGGCGGAACAAATCTTCATATAGGCCTAGAGCAAAAAAAAATATATATATATATATATATATATATATATATATATATATATATAAATAATGCAAACCACAAGGAAAAAAAATATTTTGCGTGTATTCAACAGTACACCTCGTCAGGTGTGTGTGTGTGTGTGTGTGTGTGTGTGTGTGTGTGTGAAACCCAAACGAAACAGATACGAGAAAAATATCAAACCACAGTAACACTCCTGTTCTATTTTACAGAAACGGTAAAATATTTTATTTATATATATAATAACTAGTATTTAAATACATACGGCCATTGTATAGAGCAAACGGATGGTTTTACGAGCTTTATTTTGATAGTGACCTCAGTAATAATGCTTCGAAAGTAGTTGGAAAGAACCAGTTACGAAAGGATAAAGTTACACACAACACAAAAAAATGTTTCCAAAGGGTGCAAATAAGCTACAGATTTTTTGTTGAGAACTCCTAACGGTCTTAACGAATGAAATACTCACACCGAACCTCAACTCGACACTTGTCGATTCCAATACAACATTCATACTACGTACATACACTCGTATATGCGTGTGTGCGTGTGTGTGTATAGTATATATATATTATATATATATATATATATGTGTTTGTGCCACCGAGTAGGCTGTAAAGCTCTTGTGGATTCCTTTTTCCTTGTCTCACACACACACACACACACACACACACACACAGAGTAACGGGTCGGCCACCCACAGTAAGTCACAGCCTATCTCTCCGTCCTTGAGGTGCTGTAATCTTTACGAATTTGGTCAATCGCGCGTTGTGTCCCTCCCGACTGACCTAACTGGTTATGATGTCCATTGCCTTAAATGGAGCGGCGCAGAGTAAATATAATTAACTGGTTTTCAAACGTACGCCTGCGATAAAGCCAGGGCCTAAACCTCAGGTTTATAAACCTCGAGTAGTGGTCATGCATTCTTCTTACGGTAAATTTAATTAATTTCTTCAATTATCAATTATTACGTTTAATTATTATTAAACGCATATTCTTCGTTACTACCGAAGTATTCACTACAAAAGTAAATTCATTCTTAAATTATTAATTACTGCGGAGTTAAATAAAATTTCCCACCTAAGGATAGGATTAGGATCAAACTTATATTAATCGGATAATAAAATTAATTAATTTAATTTGGTCCACTCACAACTCATTCTTTCTCTAAGAACTTCTTTACCAATCAAATAATCATAATAATAAAAATCAAACTTGTTCTTTTTTAAATATAATTGTTAACGAACATTTTAATTGGTCTTGATTTAAAAGGCAATAAACTATTTATTTATTATTATTTGTGGAGATGTAGCATTTTGAGGGGTACAAATTAGAACATTTTATTTCACAAGTTAATTACCGGATTATTGTCTATGTAAGGGACAAATATAGTGGAGCGCTATTAAAAATAAGGGTTTCGTTCGTATCTAATTATTGTAATAAGCCTATACCAATAAAGATCTAGAACAGCATTCTCGTATTCCTCAATTTTGACCACGCTAGCTAGATTCCCAAACTGTGCGGTACGTCAGCCGCTGCTTGGTGGTACGCGAACTAATGCTCAGTGGTACATCAATTTATCAACAATTAAAAGTCAGTGAACCAAAAGAGAAAAACGACGGTAAATTTCGAGTTTATAGCTTGGAGATGTAAAATTAATGGTAATATACGAGTCTGCCTTAAAAAATTCTGAGGGTGGCGAGTGGTACGATAATTTTTCTGTTTTGCTCTAGGTGGTACGGGAGAAATTAAGTTTGGGAACCCCGAGATTAGGTGGGTCTTTTCAAAGATTGTTAATTATAATATTTCTGCCAAAATCAAATCTCTCTACACTGAACATCTATCTACCGGGTAAACAATGATAAAGATAGCTTCAAATTAAACATTTTCAATGATGTGTAGCACGAAAAAAAAAAGGCTTTCAATGGCTAATGAAACCACTTTGTGCACAAATAAAATAAACAACTATATTAAAAAATACCAACATTGAAAGAATTGCAAAAACGGCTGAAATTAAATCCAAACACGATGATTAAGATGTTAAAAGCAAATTCCTCCTCTTTCTTTTTAACTTAGTAAGGTGTAAGCAGCTTCGATCAGAAAAGCTATTCAGCTACACGCATCAGTACCTATTCATTAGTCATCACTGTGTCAGTGACACTCATCAGTGATTCAGTGTCTATTTCAGCTTCAGGTATTGCCAAACGCGAGTGTCTGAACTTTTACGAGGTTTGTGGCCTTCATGACACCTTGCCAGTTCTTTAATTTTACCAATATAGCCAAATGTTAAAAAAAACCTTTCATTCGAGAGAGAACTTGAGGGGGGAGGGGGGCACCCGAGTAAATGTTTGAAATAAAGACAAAAACCAGGTGGCAGTGTCCCCATCTTTCTTGTGCATGGCTCAGAAATTGTGGCTGAAACATGGTGCTAGCATTTTAGCAATTACTTCATATAAAATTAACCAAATTTCTTTACATTTATGAACACAATAGTGCCTTACATCGGATTAACTTTCATCTTATTAGATCTGTAGAGAACAGACAAAGAAACAGACAAAGAAATCCTTTCTTCTCCGCCGTCTGCAGACATCTTAAAATCATCAGGAAGCGAAAAACACACGTGGTGTTCAAGGATAGAGAAGCAACAGGACGCTTGTTTTATTTTACCAAAAAGGCCCGCGAAAAGTTAGCGTCTTACGAGCTTATAAGGCAGAGTTCACTGGCATTCGTCCTCACTCCGCTTGTTACGTCCCCTCGTGATTCTACTCTCCACGCAGCGCCATCATCGACCTTAGCCGGCATCAGTCCAAGTCACACTTCAACCATATACAAGAACGAAGCAATACTTGATGCGACTCTACAATTCCTTCCTGCAAGAAAGAACATCACTGCTGTAGGCGTTCCATGGCCTCTTACCAGTTCTCGACTGGCTTTCAACTTTCATCCTCAAGGACGCCGGCAAGGTTCACCACGCTACAGAGGCACCTTTCGAGGCCCAGGTCCGTAAACCTCGTATTAAGCCACAAGCCACCAAACCATTTCGCTTCACTCATCCTCCACCACAATTCGATCGGCGCTCGTTCAACAAGTAGTTTCAACAGGCCCCTATCGTCTTCAAGGTCATCCTCGACCGGCGAAACGCATACGGTCAACCTCATCTAGGAATTCAGTTTCCAAGGTCATTACTGCCCAGATATCGGTCAATCCAACAAGTAGGTCTTCAAGCTCCAGAGTTCCATCATTTGCGGTAAGCTCCTTTAGACTCGTCTTAAGCAATCCACACGAAGCCTACACAGTGCAATTGTGCGTCTCATTTAGGCTATATCAAAGTGTACGCAAGCTACCTGGAAAACTAACTCTCTCGTTAAGACTGCAGTAGGCCTATTTCAAGTGTCGTACCAATATCGTAGTTTTGTATCACCCTGTTATGATCACTGGTATAATTTACTTAGCGTGCATCGTACTGTTTGTTCTTTTATGCATTTCATTCTTGACGGCCTAATCCATTTACTGTACCAACCGTACGGGCATCATTTCAGTTGTCAATAGGCTTTCATTACGACCCTACGTACATTAATTCAGTTGTCAATAGGCTTTCATTATCTATTCTGTGTTCCCTTTTGCATATCCCATTAGCCTATCTAAATCAGTGTATTACGTAATCCATTTACTGTACCTACCGTACGTGCATTATTTCAGTTGTCAATAGGCTTTCATTATTTATTCTGTGTTCACTCGGCATATCTCATTAGCATACCTAAATTAGTGTTTATCATCATTGTATTTACTTAATTAGTCTAATAACCTTTTTCCTTATTGCTAATACTCAGTCATATTTAGCATAGTACAAATGCCGTTATATAATTGTTAATCACTATAAATACATTTATTGAATTGTTAATCTCTGTGAACAAAACTTATTTTCTTAATTAAACACAAAGCAACGAGAGAATTTTTCTCTTCTATTTAAATATTGTTTGTTTGGTTGTAGGCCAAGCTGGTGACCCCTAATCATTCATTCATAAATTATAGTAAGCCTATTTTCTTAGCCACTTCAAATCGGTGATTCGTAGACCACTATAAGTTGGTGATTCTGGAGTGACTATAATTGGTAACTCCAGCCTTATCATTAACAATCAATCATTATCAATCAATTAACCATTATCATTATTATAGTGCTAACTTTACGCTATAAACCGGTAACATCAAAGTGGTTAAGATTAGGCTACTATAAATTGGTGACCCCCGGAGTGACCGAACGCTCTTAGGGACAATTTAAAATTTTTTTTTGCAGTGATATCAAATAATTTTATTTCAATACATTACAATATTCAAAGCGCGTCTCAATAGGCCTACCAGCATCTGTGTTTTGTTTCTTTCTCGTACCCATATTTAGTTATTTTTTCCGGTCCACGATAACGCGTTTTCAAGCGGAACATGCCCCGGGAAAACACCCCACCCCCTCCCCCATCTGGTCCCAGCAACACCCGTTTCGTGGAGGCCATCACGAAGATGGCGGCCATGATGAGAGGCCTCCTCCGCGACGGACGTGACCTGCAGGCACGCAACAGAAGCCGATCACGTAACCCCGACTACCAGCCCCGCACCCCACGACCCCGTCCCCAATCCTACACTCCCGCCTCCTCCGACGAAGTGGGCATATGCTGGTATCACCGGAAATTCGGTGATCAAGCCCGAAAATGTACCACCCCCTGCCAACGAGCGGGAAACGTTGGCAGGTTGGTAGCAGATTTTCTGCAACATTTTGATCTCGCAGTAGATCTCAGACGCCGGGGACTCATCGACCACACTACCAGCCTCAGCGTGCAAGGCACCTTCTCCCGTACGTCAGCGCCTCCGCCAGTGTATTCGGTGACTCGCCCCGAGTCACCGTACGGTAACCTACTGGTGGAGTTTCCATCGGTGACACGCCCTTGCAACCGCGAAGTGCCAGTCAAGCACAACGTCCTCCACTACATTCAGACTTCGGGACCCCCAAAGAATGCTCGCCCTCGACGCTTGGCCCCGGATCGCATGCGCATCGCAAAGGCCGAGTTCGAACACATGATCGAACTGGGAATCGTCAGGCCCTCCAAAAGCCCTTGGGGCGGCACCGTTACACATGGTCCCCAAGGAGACTGAAGGCGACTGGCGTCCTGCAGGCGATTATAGTGCGCTCAACATTTGTACAGTGCCCGATCGCTACCCTCCCCACCTTCTACAAGATTTCTCCGCCAACCTCCACGAACGTAAAGTTTTCTCCAAACTCGACCTAATCAGGGACTACCATCAAATCCAGGTAACTCCTGGATCTTAGGGTCTTTGTTAGCCTTAGCTTCTGTAGATCTGTAGGACGTTCCCAAGACGGCAATTGTAACACCGTTTGGACTTTATGAGTAGGTCCGCATGCCATTTGGACTCCGGAATGCAGCACAAACCTTTCAAAGGTTCATCGACGACGTCGTCCTTGGTTTCCCCTTGTTTGGCCTATATAGATGACCTCCTCGTCGCCAGCGTCGACGAAGTAGAACATGCCCACCACCTTCGGCAAGTTTTCGCTCGACTCGAGGAATATGGGGTAGTCATTAACCCCAGCAAGTGCCAGTTTGGCGTCTCCGAACTGCAGCTCCTTGGTCATCACATTACAGGCAACAGTATCTCCCCCAACTCCCACAAGGTCGACATCATCAAGGATTTTCCCCCCTACCACCCAAAGAAAACTGCGGAAATTCTTGGGTATGGTAAACTTTTACCGCAGATTCATCCCCCATTGCGCCCACCTCCTCCCCTTTCACGCCCTCCTACGCCCCTGCAGGAGGGGCACCTCTACGTCAATCCCATGGCCCGAAGAAGCCCAGCGAGAGTTCGAGTTGACCAAATCAGCCCTCATAGTCGCGACCCAGCTGTCTCACCCCCATCCTTATGCAGAGATCAGCCTCGTCGTGGATGCCTCCGACTCTGCGGCAGGCGCCGTTTTGCAACAAGCGTCCGGAGACGGTTGGCAGCCCTTAGCTTTCTTCTCACGTGCATTCAAACCAACGGAAACCAGGTATAGCACTTTCGGTCGGGAATTGCTTACGGTTTACCTGGCGACCAAACATTTTCGGCACTACCTCGAAAGAAGGGAATTCATCTTTACGGATAATCGCCCACTCACCTTCGCAATTACCTTACACTCCGACCGTTATTTCCCAAGAGAAATGAGACATTTGGACTCCGTCTCACAAAAATACCGCAGCTGACGCTTTATCACGATTTACGATTAACGCGTCCCTGTTTCCGGCCACCGATGACGTCATCAGTTACGAAGCCATAGCAGAAGCCCAACGCGAGATAGTGAACTGCAACTGCTGCGTAGTTCATCCACGTCATTACAATTGGAAGAGATCCCCCCGTCTTCTTCTACGGGATCGCCTCGTCCCTACGTCCCCGAAGAATTCCGACGCGGTCTTTAATAGGCTGCATTCCTTTCCCACCCCGGCGTTCGCACTTCTCAAACCTTCCTCACCTCGCGTTTCGTCTGGCCCAGCATCAACCGTGACGTCAGACGTTGGGCCCGTGCCTGCATAAAATGCCAGAAGGCCAAAATTCACCGTCATACAACAGCACCTTTAACTGCTTTTTGCCCCCCACCCCCGACGCACGTTTCGACCATGTACATCTGGACCTCGACGGCCCATTTCCCCCACTCCGAAGGTTACACGTACCTTCTCACCTGCATCGATCGTTTCACGCGTTGGTCTGAAACGATTCCCATAAAGGACATCACAGCAGAATCTGCCACCCGCGCCTTCGTCAGTGGTTGGGTCTCCCGTTTTGGAGTCCCATCAACAATCATCACTGACAGTGGTCGCCAATTCGAACCCACCCTATGGAAGAGCGTGACGCAGTTTTTAGGTTGTCCCCGGATCCGGACTACTGCATATAGGCCGATGGCCAACGGCCTCATCGAGCGGCTACACCGCCACCTGAAGGCGTCCCTTAGGACGACCACTGCCGGCCCACGTTCAACCGATGCCCTTCCCCTCGTTCTCCTTGGAATTCGGGCAGCTTTCAAGGCCGACTTATAGTGCACATCGGCCGAATTGGTGTACGGTACTCCCTTGGGGCTACCCGGCGAATTTTTCACTTCGTCAGGAGCACACCCTTCTGTGGATGGAAACACTTATGCCGACAACTTTCGTCCGGTTTCCCCTCATCATCTCAATAATCGTCGCACTTGTCCCCGCCCATTTGTCCTCCTGCACCGTCTTCGTTAGGAACGACACCATCCGCTATCCCCTACAACACCCATACGACGGGCCCTTCTCAATGCTGCAGAGGGGTGACAAGACTTTCACCCTCGATCGCATTGGACGCAAGGACGTAGTGTCAAACGATCGCCTGAAGCCGGCGTACCTCGAGGACAACCCTATTTCCCCACAACCTACTACAACAGCCCCAACTCTACCCGATCCCCCAGTCCAGAAAGATGTTTCGCACCCTCCTGCCACAGCAGCACCGCCAAATACAAGACCTGGCGTCCGTACTCGGGGTGGCCGCGTCACTTTTGCCCAGAGATGGTGATTCTCATTATCGCTCCTGTACAGTCTCTGAGATGGAACTACTTGTAGAGAACAAAGAAATCCTTTCTTCTCCGCCGTCTGCAGACATCTTAAAATCAGGAAGCGAAAAACACACGTGGTGTTCAAGGATACAGAAACAACAGAACGCTTGGTTTTTTTTTTTTTTTTTTTTTTTTTTTTTTACCAAAAAGGCCCGCGAAAAGTTAGCGTCTTACGAGCTTATATAAGGCAGAGTTCACTGGCATTCGTCCTCACTCCGCTTGTTACGTCCCCTCGTGATTCTACTCTCTCCATGCAGCGCCATCATCGACCTTAGCCGGCATCAGTCCAAGTCACACTTCAATCATATACAAGAACGAAGCAACACTTGAGGCGACTTTACAATTCCTTCCTGCAAGAAAGAACATCATTGCTGTAGGCGTTCCGTGGCCTCTTACCAGTTCTCGACTGGCTTTCAACTTTCATCCTCAAGGACGCCGGCAAGGTTCACCACGCTACAGAGGCACCTTTCGAGGCCCAGGTCCGTAAACCTCGTATTAAGCCACAAGCCACCAAACCATTTCGCTTCACTCATCCTCCACCACAATTCGATCGGCGCTCGTTCAACAAGTAGTTTCAACAGACCCCCTACCGTCTTCAAGGTCATCCTAAACCGGTGAAACGCATACGGTCAACCTCATCTAGACATTCAGTCTCCAAGGTCATTACTGCCCAGGTATCGGTCAATCCAACAAGTAGGTCTTCAAGCTCCAGAGTTCCATCATTTGCGGTAAGCTCCTTTAGACTCGTCTTAAGCAATCCACACGAAGCCTACACAGTGTAATCGTGCGTCTCATTTAGGCTATATCCAAGTGTACGCAAGCTACCTGGAAAACTAACACTCGTTAAGACTGCAGTAGGCCTATTTTAAGTGTCGTACCAATATCGTAGTTTTGTATCACCCTGTTGTTGTAATCACTCGTATAATTTACTTATACAGTAGGATGCACGATATGTTCTTTTATGCATTTCAATCTTGACGGCCTAATCCATTTACTGTACCAACCGTACGAGCATCATTTCAGTTGTAAATAGGCTTTCATACGACTCTACGTACATTAATTCAGTTGTCAATAGGCTTTCATTATCTATTCTGTGTTCCCTTTTGCATATCCCATTAGCCTATCTAAATAAGTGTATTACGTAATCCATTTACTGTACCTACCGTACGTGCATTATTTCAGTTGTCAATAGGCTTGACATTATTTATTGTGTTCACTCGGCATATCTCATTAGCATACCTAAATTAGTGTTTATCATCATTGTATTTACTTAACAATTAGTCTATATAACCATTTTTCTTATTCCTAATACTCAATCATATTTAGCATAGTACAAATGCCGTTATATAATTGTTAATCACTATAAATACCGTTATTGAATTGTTAATCTCTGTGAACAAATAATTGAATTATTTTCCTAATTAAACACAATACAACGAGGGAATTTTTCTCCTATTTAAATATTGTTTGGTTGTAGGCCAAGCTGGTGACCCCTAATCATTCATTCCAATGTCATCATTCATAAATTACAGTAAGCCTATTTTCTTAGCCACATCAAATCGGTGATTCGTAGATCCTGGAGTGACTATAAATTGGTGACTCCAGCCTTATCATTAACAATCAATTAAACATTATCATTATTATTGGGAATTTACGCTATAAACCGGTAACATCAAAGTGGTTAAGATTAGGCTACTATAGATCTATAAGCATCATATACAACTTATGTAAAAAAGCAAATGAATTTATAATTACTTTGGAAGTACCCACTTTTCCCCATTTTTGTTTTTTAATAAAAAAAAACAAAAAACAGGTGGGCTGGGTTTCAAAAAAAAAAAAAGTTGTCAACCCTGCAACGAGGACAGCGTACAGAATGTTATGAGGATTATATATGGATTATAACTCAAAGCATTGCTGCTTTCAGTAGCTATAACTACGTTCACCCTCTATATACTTAGCAATGATGCTGCGAGCTGCTAGTACTATAAATGTGTGGACAGGCGAGGCGGCGGTTTGTGAAAACAGCGAGACCAAAATCTACTAGTAGCTACTCTGTTAACGATCTGGATTTTCGGTTATAATTTTCCATACACCCAAGCAAGTTAAACAACTGATAAGCTAGTAAAAAAATGGAAGAATTCAGATAAAATGGAAAAATTATGAATTTTAATGACAAACAAATAAATAACAACAACGCCAACAATATGAAGTTCAACGAAGAAAAATTCCAACTTCTAAGATATGGTAATAAGGAGCAGCTACAGAAAAAAGGGTACAAAACTATGCAAGCCAAACAGATAACACCAAATCCACAAGTCAGGGGATCTTGGAGTAATAATGTCGTCGGATGCAGAATTCAGAGAGCACTATAAAATCAAAATTACAACAGCTATAAAAATAATGAGAATTATCTGGAGGAGCTTCCGCGGCAGAAAAGCAAACATCATGCTCAAATTATGGAAGAGTCTAGTCCAGGGCCGGATTAACCAATCGGCTGAAGTAGGCTATAGCCTACCAGGCCACGAATGTACCAGGCCACTTTTTCCCAAGTTGAGGGAAACGCCAAACCAGAACAGGCCGCCGAACCCGAGAAACAGGCCGAACCAGAAACTCCGCCTGACTCTGGAGAACCTGGAGTCATTATGTTTTATATAATCTTTTGAACCAAAGTACAGTATATCCAAAGGTTTTGTCTCATGTACAGACTACAGTAGTAAATTTGTTCGTTGCATTGTCTTTTCTTGAACAATACTATGTTGTGAACAAGTGTTGTAGCTGCCAATACCGAGTGTACATACTATAGGTTATTTTGTAGAATTACCAAACCTGAGTGTCTACGCAGATGTTAGCGTGAGCCTAGACATGACAGGCCAGGCCATTTCTACGATTAGCCTACCATGCCTACTAGGGCTTAATCCGGCCCTGGTCTAGTCCTACCAATAATTGAGTATTGTTCAGTTCTCACAAGCCCACACAGAAAACGAGACATTGCGAACATTGAAGCTATATAAAGGACTTTTACGTCTAAGATAGAGGAAACAAAAGGTGAAGACTACTGGTCTCGACTACGATACCTGGAACTCTACTCTCTCGAAAGAAGGCGCGAGCGGTACACAATAATATACATATGGAAAATACTTGAGGGCTCTGTCCCTAACCTTAGAAATGAAATAGAAACAAACTGGAATGAGAGAAGAGGCAGATTTTGTACGGTCAAAGGGGCCATGAAAGCGAGGATGGAAAATACCCTCAGAATACAAGGCCCAAAGCGTTTCAATGTCCTACCAAAAGAAGTGAGGAATCTCCAGCACACCGACCTGAATAACTTAAGAACCAGCTGGACAGATTCCTGTGCAAAGTTCCTGACCAGCCATGCGTGGCTGGCTTACGAGGGCAAGAGGAGATCAGACAGCAATTCCCGCCTTCACCAAATCCCGCAAATGAGGCGGAATGCTGCAGGTCGATCCTGAACCGTCGTTCAAACGCCCCTAAAGTAATATATATATATATTACAGGTACTCCCCGACTTACGACGGGGTTACGTTCCGACAAACCTGTCGTAAATCGAAATGGTCGTAAGTCGAAAATAACCACAACGGTAGTGATGTGCGTTAACATATACATAGTTCAAAGTAAAATAACAACACACAAATTATACAAATAATAGTAAATAATAGTAAATAATACTGTAAATAAAAATAAAATAAATAAAAAAAAAAATTTAAAATGATTAAAAACCAACTGACCGGAATTCGAATTTTTCGTCGTCTATTATTTTATTTTATTTATTTAATACGACAGTCGTCGTCGTAAGTCCGGATGGACTAAGTCGGGTGGTCGTAACTCGGGGAGTATCTGTGTGTGGGTGTGTGTGTATATATATATATATATTATATATATATATATAATATATATATATATATATATGGGGGGGTACACAGAATTGTAATGCAACAAGGAACTCTTCTGGGAAAATTAAATCCACTATAGTCCGAATAACTAATAGTAAATGACAAATACTATAGTTTTCTTTTTAATGATGGAAGCCCAAGGTGGGCAACGGGTCACTCGCAAAGAGGCACTAGAATATAAGTTCTCTCACCAGCTATCTGCTACACCTTGGTGGTGTAGTGGTTAGCATCGCTGAATACGACTCTATCGGCTCAGGGATCGAGATCCAGTGACGGCAGGCGGCGGTTATTAAAGTGTGTGTGTGTGTGTGTGTGTGTGTGTGTGTGTGTGTGTGTGTGTGTATTTTAGGGCCCTACGAATCAATTTTTTTTCGAATCGAATCAACTTTATATATTGTACAGGCCATAAATGATTACCATGATTAAAGCATGCTATAACTTAAATAAACACTCGTATTCAAACACAGTTTTAATCGTAAGTAGATAAACATACAAAGTTTTGATACATAGTTAATGAACTTAAGCTTCCACATGTGCACCCCTAGTGGCACGCAAAATGTCTAAACGGTATTCACACTCATGCCACACATTTTCCAACATTTGTGGGTTAACTGTTGCAATTGCATCCGTTATGCGTTCTCGCAATGTCCTGATATCTGGAACAACTGTTGCATAAACCAAATCTTTAACATGACCCCAGTGAAAGAAATCCAGCGGGGTAATGTCTGGTGATCTTGGGGGCCATGGGATTAGCCCGTCCCTGCCAATCCATCGATTTGGAAATGTTGCGTCGAGAATTTCACGAACAACATGCGCCCAATGAGGGGGTGCCCCATCTTGTTGGAAGATGAAAGTTGGCTGCTTGTCCTGCAGCTGGGGGATGGCGTAATTGGTGAGCATATCCAGGTACACAGTTGCGGAAACTGTGTTCTCAGCGAAGAAGAAAGGACCAATTATCTGGTCATGCATTAGTCCACACCAGACATTGATCTTCGGACTGCCCCGAATATGCTCCCTTACGGCACGTGGGTTTTCCGATCCCCAAATACGCACATTGTGTCTGTTGACTCTACCACTACGGTGAAACGTAGCCTCGTCTGAAAAGCAGACACGTAACAAGAAGTCATTATCCTCGTCAATGCTGTTCAAAATGTCAATAGCGAATTGTTCACGTTTTGGACGGTCATCAGGCTTCAGTTCTTGAACAATTTGTACCTTGTAGGCGTGTAACTTCAAACGTTTGTGTAACACCTTCTGCATCGTAGACTTCGGTATCTTTAGTTGGCATGAAACTTGTCTCACCGATTTCCTTGGTGACCGTGTGAAAGCAGTTTGAATGTTTTCCACCGTCCCATCGGAAACTGATGGTCAACCACTGCTTTTTCCCTTTTCCACGTTTCCAATTTCCAATAATTTTTTCATCCATGACTTAATTAACTTCACATCAGGTGGATTTTTTCCATACTTTGTTCTGAACCTTCGCTGAACACTGACAGGAGATTTTGTTTCTGCAAGCCACACAATACATTGTGCCTTCTCTGTCACAGACGCCATCTTAACTGAACAGCTACTACAGCGCTCCTAGCGGCGAATGCGGTAGACGAAACACACCAGCACAGAAACTCTATGCGTGTACGAGATCACCTGTAAAAAGAAAACGGATGTAAGATTCGTCATTAAAACATGAGGGCATACTATTTTCAGGGTAAACATTTATGGACACCCTGTAGATTATATAAACTGAATTAAGTTTAAATAAAGGAACTATTTTGTTTCATTCGAGTGTTTATTTAGAGTAATAGCATAAAATTAATTAAATCATCTTGAGAACAAAAGAGAGAGTAAATCCTTCTAAAAAAAATTTAAGTATTTGATCATGAGGAGGAACAATGGTATTAAAGTATGATAAAAGTGTTATTGCGCGAGAGATTGGTCTCAGTATAAAGATTGAATTATAATCTAAGTAAAAAGAAAAGTGTTTATTTACGAAAGTGTTCTTCAGAACAACATCACTTATGTTGTTTACCAGACTTAATGGAGATTCGAAACTATCGAATCGGAGCCTCTCTCCCGATTCGAAATCAAATATAGTCTCGAGGTTCGCAGGCCCCTTATTATATATTTTATATATGATTGAAGTCAGAATGGTCTCCCCTGAGGTTTTTTCATGATACACACAGACCGTGCATGGAACAAAGAACTCTTCTAGGAAAATTAAATCCACTATAGTCCGAATAAGTAATGGTAAATGACAAACACTATAGTTTTTCTTTTCCCATGATGTTAGCCCGACGTGGGCAACGGGTCACTCGCAAAGAGGCCCCAAAAATATAGCTTCCCTCACCCCTAGATCCTTCCCAAAGCTGATCTTATGCTTTGCAGATAGCTGGTGAGGTAAGCTATATTTTTGGGGCCTCTTTGCGAGTGACCCGTTGGCCACGTCGGGCCAAAAAAACTACAGTATTTGTCATTTACCATTACTTATTATTCGGACTACAGTGGATTTAATTTTCCCAGAAGAGTTCCTTGCTCCATGCATGGTCTGTGTGTATCATATATATATACAGGGTGTCCGAGAATTATCTGTACAATTTTTGGCTGTTATTAAAAGTCAACCATGAAGTGTAGAAATTCCAGTGTTGTCCCATTTTACAGAGAATCTCATTAAGTTTTTTCTGATACCAAGTTTTGACAAGTTTTTTAGAAATTCCAGTGTGTCCGAACATTATCTGTACAATTTCATCTTTTAATAAAATTCTTGATAACACACGTAAAATTCTTAAACAAGATTATTTAGAATCTGTATTTTCAAAAGTTTCTTTTATTAAAGTAACGTTGTTACAAACATTCGATATGTGCACCATTAGTGATTCGCAAAACATCCAATCGATACTCCAAATTTGCCATGTACGCTGCAGCATATCACATCAATTCGCTCAATAGCAGTTGTGATTCTTGCTTTTAAATCATCATGTCTGTCACCCGCGTACATTTCTAAAAAACTTGTCAAAACGTGGTATCAGAAAAAACTTAATGAGATTCTCTGTAAAATGGGACAACACTGGAATTTCTACACTTCATGGTTGACTTTTAATAACAGCCAAAAATTGTACAGATAATTCTCGGACACCCGGTGTATATATATATATATACACAGTAGACCCTCACATTAACGTACACTTTGGGGGGGAGCGTGTGGTCGCTAAATTGAAGTACGGGAAACCCCCACTTTAACGTACCGGGGAACATTAAAGTGAAGTACGGAAGACCCCCACTTTACTGGACTACGGGACGTTAAAGTGGGGTTTTCCGTAACCAAAATACTTCAGTACAGTTACACATGCATGTATACCCTCGAATCTCCACATTCAACACATGAAAATGCATACATAAACTTACCTACTTATGAACACATGCACATGTAAATATTATTTTTATGTACTCACCCTATATAGTCAATCCTCCGCGACCTCATCCGAGGGCTGGTTCCAATAATATTCCGGTGGCGTCACCTTCACTTTAACGACTCGGAGTCCGCTAAAGTGAAGTTCGGCGATGCTAACAGACTTTTTTAGCGGAAATCTTCACTTTAACGACCTGTATTACGTTAAACTGAATGTTAACGACCAGACAGCGATTTAGCCAGTCCAAGTGAAGTTTCCGCTATGTGAAGGTCGTTAACGCGGAGGATTTCTGTATATATATATATATGTATATATGTATATATATGTATTATATATATATATATATATATATATGTTATATATGTATATATATATAATATGTATATATATGTATATATATATATATATATATATATATATATATATAATATATATATATATATATATATATATATGTATGTGTGTGGTGTGTATATACTGGATAGAGTTCGTCAATAAAATTCATAATTTGTCACTAGCTTAGCAGCTGTTTAACTCGCTAAGGTGTATGAAAATTTTTGAATGGCTTTAACAGACTAGGTTTAACTAGATTTTGGCGAAACCTTTAATTTCTATCTACAATTTATTCTATAAAAAATTTGTTGAAACAGTTCAGAAAATAAGTTCAAAACTTTAAAAAATTAGGTTTAGTATAAAGGTCATCACTATGGCAACGAGAGAAATGCCATCACCATGGTCATTTTACGGGGAATCAAAATTATGGCTACAAGCAGAGCCTTCGGCTCTCTGCCCTACGGGCACTGCTTGGGCTTCGCAAACTCACTTTCGGTGCCTGGGTTACCCTTTGGGGGAGGTCATTCTCCCTCCCCCCAAAACCCCTCACCCCCCTTTATGCAACTTGGGGGAGGTAACCCCCTCCAAAATTTTGGCTTTTCCCGTCCCCAAGTTTATTTTCTGCCGTGCCTTCAGTGATACGGTACTTTCGAAGCGTAGGCCCATAAGGTTTTACATCCCAAATACTTGGACATTTTCATATATTTAATTTGGTGGCCTTCATTGTATTTCCAGTTTATTTCATTGTGACACTATCATTTATTTCCCGCAATTCAATCAGTTGTAACAAGAACATTGTAATTTAATCAGTTGTATTTTCCTGTACCATTTGAACTTTGCAAAATTCGTTAACCGTTATCTATTGTTACAATTTATATTATTGCAATTAAAATGAAAAACACGCAACCTATCTTTTCCTTTTATACTCGCAATTGCAATTATTAACAACCTGATCACTCCTAAAAACAAAATAATTATATCCGCAACATATTAAAATAGTAACACTTTCCGCTAAAAAGTGGTGCATCAACACAATAATGCGTATATTTATTTATTACAAATACGCACAGCGTGCCATCATAAAAATAAAAAATAAAAACCAACGGACGATAGTTGCTTCAAATTTGATCTCTTCCCCTCCTACCCCGCCCCTAAAAACATCTTCCTCGCGGTTCGGTTTTAGCGCAGTTAAATTTTAATTGGTGTGTATCTTACATACCGGTTCAAGAGACCGCTCTCAAACACCTTTTACGGATATGCTAATCTAGACCTATCTCCGCACTTACTCCGGTGACAATCTATATATTCCGAGAATTTCCGGAGAAACGAACTTTCAAACACTAGTGTGTGTGTGTGTGTGTGTGTGTGTGTGTGTGTTTCAGCTCGTAGCCTGTTACGTTTTGGGTATTCAGTGACCTCCTTTATATTAAGGATTTCATACAATAATTCAGGTGACTACATAATAAAATCTGGTTTATTCTGTTATGCGTGTATATATATATATATACTAAAGGGCATGCATATTTTAAGTATGTTAAAAGGTTTTAGTAAATAAACCATTTATTTAAAAAGAGTCGAGTGAGTGGAAATTTTCGAGTGAAAAAGTCCATATAAATTCTAATTTATTCACTACTGGAGTTCATCGGCCTCTTATTTTCGATTTATGAAGTGTTGGCAAAAATTGGTATAATACGAGCTTTCTCGTATATCAATTGGAATTTAAATTTCATATAATGAAAATGTTATCGCTGAGAAACGATTTCTATAAATGGGTCTCCGTGGGAAAATCTCGGAAATCCGATTCTTAGCCATTGAATACAACGACCTATAGTACCCATTTCGTCGACGAGACCAAAACATCGACGACGCTTGTGTAGAAGAGCGTTCCGCACAAGATGAGGAGGGAGAACGAACAAATGAAAAATGAGGTACCACCCGGGAATCGAACCCGGGATCCGGGTGGTACCTCATTTTTCACTCGTTGGTTCTCCCTCCTCATCTTGTGCGAAACGCTCTTCTACACAAGCGTCGTTCTTTACATTAAATATACTTTGTTTGCAGTTAAAATGTGGTGTGTGTGATATATATATATATATATATGTATATATATATAAACCTAACACGACCTCCAGTAACCACAACTTATATGATGAAGCGTTCATTCATTCGCCTCCTGACGCAGAAGTTAAAATAGAGCTTTTATCGGATAATGACTATGAACATTCACCTTCAGTCTCTGTCTTTCTGGAACGGGGATGACGGACAACATCTACACCCAAAACGTGTTCAACACTGGAATGTGGACAAGAATAACTTAAGAATGCGACTGACACGCTTCGGATGTTTACAAATCTGTCACTCCGGTGACATCGTGGACCGTGAAAGAACAAATATCTAAAGTCTAAACTGATGTTGGTTCCAATTTTTGCGTTACTGTGGCGAGATAATTACCTTATGTACGACAAATGTTTCTACAAACACTTTCGCCTCGAATTCATGTAAACTGCATCACCTTTATATCAACACCAGATAATAAAAGAATCATTAAGGTTAAATTCTGTATATAGTGGTCGGATTACTAGTTAATTATATATATGTATATATATATATTTATATATATATATATATATATATATATATATATATATATATATATATATATATATATATATATATATATATATTACATATAACGTCATAATTGCCTAAGTTGATCGAACAGGTTATGTTATACTTCATATTTTCACTTTCGTTTGTGTTAAAGAGGGGGGGGGGGGTCTATAAAGTTTAGAGAAACCTTTTTTTACCATATACAATAACATTTTTTGTCGAACTTCACCCGGGTTAGGATTTTAATGTAAAAAACAATCAGTCAAATTAAGTCGTCTTTTATGCTTCCTCAGACTTTATTAATGATAATAATGATTGGGTTTGTTTAATCTCCTTCACAACACCTAAGGTCATATGACGGAGGGGACCTACAGCTTTACGTGGGGATCCGAACCACGAGTCGCTACATAATCTTGACGCGGAGGACGGTCTCCCATCCAATTACTTCCCAGACCCACTGTCGCTTAACTTGCTGATCAACGGGAAGCGGTGTTACGACATTGGCTACGCCCTCAGACTTTACACACACTGACTTGTTTTAGGTTAAGTTACGCTAGGTTAGGTTAACCCGTTATATATATATAATTTGGCACTGAACATTTTAAAACGTAGATTGGGAGTAATGGTTGGAGGGGCAAGTTACTGGTCTAATTTCATTTTTTAATGAATAACGTTCACTACCATTCCCCAACTACAGAAACGTGATTGAGAAATACCCCCTTCAATTCAATTTGAATGAAGTTTTGCTTTATAAAATTGTGCGCATGAGGTTTGGTTGGTAGAATATATATATATATATATATATATATATATATATATATATATATATATATATATATACACACAGGGTGTTCCTTAAGACCGTTCTCGTAGGAAATTTTATTTTAAATTTACAAAAGTAATACATTACAACTAAAACAAATGTTCAAATTGGGGTCTTGTTTTGGACCTTTTTTTTTTTTTTTGTTGCAAGTAGAATAACACGCAATGTATATAACGCAATGTTATACAAGTTATATATACAACGTCAAATATACCGAGGACCACTTACAACGTGTTGAAATATTACTATTATATTATTTATTATTATCATTAGTCTCACTAAGGTGTTTACTATGAAAGCATCACAACAAAAACGTATCCATACAAAAGAACTCATTATCGTAGAAACGTAAATACTTTCATTCTAAAACAGCCGAAATTCTTCGCATTTTAATAGAATTAACCTCTCGTCTACGCACAACAACGACACACAACGCGCATTCTTTAGAAAAAACAAAACCCTCACCTCCTCGCTCAATTTTATAAACCCAAACACTCGTCTATAGAAGAACGAGAAGCCAATGATTATTCCCTTAAATTCTTGTCGAGCAATCAATTATGCCCTTAAACTTACTCTCTCTCAAAGATTAAATCTTCTTTTTTTCGGTAGAAGAAATACCACCCAAACATTGTCTCATTTTAAAAATTTTTATATGGCTTCCTTTCTCACGTTTTAAGTCCGAGATTAAATAGTTTGTAATGGGGTTCATATTAGGTTTCGCCCTTTATCTTATACTACCATCTACAAACTTCAATACCACTAACATTTAAGACCCCTTTCGACTGTATATATATATATATATATATATACAGTATATATAATATTAATTTGGCAGAGCCATAATACTACTAGTATTATTTCAAAATAAATACAAAAATAAATGGCGATATTTATCTGTAAAGAAACAACCTACAACAAATGAAGCATGGAATAATAGTGCGCAACTTTGTGGTCAGAACAATGTGCTACGGTGTGTATATATAAGGAAAATAAGAACCTATACGAAGGCTTTTCGTCTATTAAGTTGATTTTATTTTCCTTTAAGGTGCAAAACATTTAATTTCATACGTTGTGAAATTCATTCCATATATATATATATATATATATATATATATATCACACACACACCACACACACAGTATATATATATATATATTGAAAATTACCCGACCAAAATTACGGGCGCTGCCATTGAGTTAACGAGACAACGTGTCGAATACATCGTTGCCCACGAAAACCCTTAAGCCCAGAGGTATTTCACGTATTAATCCTTCTGCACTAAAATATCACGCAATGATTCTGCCAGGTTGTATTAATTTTTATCCTATCGTAGTGTCGTAGCTCAGTGGCAGCACCCGCAACTCTAATCATGAGATTCAGGGTTCAAATCGTGGTGGGTAAATTTTGCATCACGCAGAATTGCGCGTGATCAGTGCATGCTATTCAATCCATCTAATGTTATACTAATTTCCTTTTTTTTAATAATAATAATAATAAATAATAATAATGAGGCTGAACTCTCTCTCCATTCAAGTTTCAGAAACTCCCCCCCCCCCCCCCCCCACACCCAAGGAAAAAAAATCCCCGAAGTGAGCTTTCTATCTAAACCTTTCTGAGAATCGTAGAGAGCGCTTACACGCACCCACGCCTTAATTATACCCTTTCGAAGGGTATACAAATGATGGTGGCCGTCTCGATGGACGGGTATCGTAGATAGAAATGTCCGCGTTATCTTAGGGGACACCTTCAGTTTCCTCCCATACTAAAAGGTATACTACTTCTGATTCTCTATTACCTGCTTATACCCCTCATTGACCCCAACCTCACCTCACGAGTTTACTGCATGGTAGGAAATAATATATATATATATATATATATATATATATATATATATATATATATATATATAATATATACTGTATATCTTACACCAAGTGATTATTTCCCATATATTCATACATGAATCTTGAGTTAATTAATTACCACCGCCATTTGAAACAGATTAGGCCTATATATAAGCTACAATGCTTGTATTAAGATAATGTATATATTTCTTAATCAAGGATACATTTTGTGGAACACGTACGTATACCTAAACTTCAGGCTATACATAATTACTTCAAAGCTCACACTCAAAACAAACTGCAAAGGAAAAAAAAAAAAATGGACTGCCCACCCTCGTTTAGGCTACCATAAGCCTTATTCTAGGACATGACGGCAGATGACTTCTTAGGGATGCTAAATATTTTAGTTAGAAAAAAAAAATAATCTTACGCCTAAAATCAAAACTTCAATAAACAATTGCGTTAACTAAATTCTAGTGACATCAAATTCAATGAATAATTTCGCTCTGATCAAATAGGACCTATAGATAATATATGTACAGTTGTACACCCATTTGACGTCATTCTCATGAATAAAAACCATAAATTTAAATAACTTTTTAAATTGTTAATTAGAAAAAGGATTTTTTCCGAATGGAGCAGAAACATCAAAGAATGAATTTTACGTAGATGACTTTTTATCCAATAAAAGGAACTCAATTTCTCTCATTATACAAAATATCTATTTATTTATTTTTTATGTCAACTTCGTGAAAGTGTGATCTATCGATTCATTTTTATCTCGTATATCTACTGTAACTCGCACCTAATTCGTATCCGAGTGACTTTTACGCAACCTACCTATTCATATAATTAAATGCCCTTATACTCATTAAGATTCACCAGTCGGAAGTTTGATTAAAAAAAAAAATTTTCACCTCGACCTATTTTATAAATTAAATTAAAAATTTACGAAATCAGCCATCCGCAAATTTCTTACAATTTGGAAAAAAATTTCACCTAAAAATTTCTATAAAACCATAAAAATTAACTATTTATTCTTTTTATATAATTTTATAAGTCATTAAAAGAATAAATATCAAGAGAAAAACGGGATATTACCAATTAGTAATTTTTTATGAGCTTTAAAAATTTTCTAGACGAACTTACCTCAAGGTGAGTAAACAGACCTATCTCACACCTGGTTTTAATTAACTACAGCTTTGTCAAACAGGTTTAAAACAATTATTTTCAACATTTATATTTACACCATTTTCTTTCTTTTGTTTGTCATGGCTGCAACACAAAAAAATTGTATCCAAACAAATAATTTCCGATTTTAGCCGCGTCTTACTCGAATTACACACACACACCAACACACACACACATATATATATATTATATATAATATATATATTATTTTACGAGTTTAGTGACCACAAAAAAATGTTTCACTTTTAAACTAATTATTGGAATAATTTATTTCTTAGTTGTTGAGTTAGTGACAATACTCAAATTTGTGTTTTATTAACTATGGAAAATAAGTTAATTTCAAAACTAAAAAATCAATTATAATAATTCAACAACTACGAATGGGAAAGTTTGGAATTTCCTGTATACAACTACTCAAGTTATAGTCTCCTATAGTCGTACAAATTTAATAAGGAAAAGATTTTTACCATGCGAATAATTCATCTGACAGTCACGTTACACACCTGTCGAAACGGCTGTTGCAACCCTCAAATACTTAAGTAGAGGTTTACTTCGTCTCGAGGTAGCAGCTGAGTGCGCTTGATAATAGCTGCTGCGATTCAGCTCACTAATTATGGGTGTAAATGATGGTACGCACACGCGCCAATTAGGTTATTAATAGATGGAAAGAGAAAAAACTAAAATGCGAAATTAACAGTGATCACTCATACGATTGAGTCCTATTAACTCTTAGTCTTCCACTTAATTGAGTTCTCTATTTCAATTTTATGCGAGAGCGGTTATCGCACTTAAAATCAATTCATAGTCTTATTACACACACACACACACACACACACACACACAAATTCGTAGTTCAGTTTTCACGCCTTTCGATAAAGTATATACGCCTAACTCTACCGAATAGAGAACTATAAGCCCCCATATACTCGTGTGAACCCCTTTCCAACTCTTTAATTGGATTATATAGGCCTAATTCGAAATAGAGTTTCCTTTCTTATTCTCCAGCCCCACGATAGGGGGTTGCGTTTCTCATTTAGCGTTATCCGATGCCTACTCTACGCGGGTTTAGCTTCCTTCTAGTGTTTGGACCAACAATTATTATAAGCAATGAGGCGAGGTCTATGAAAGTACATAAACCCTACGCATAGTCGTACGAATACAAAATCTATCTATACATCCTACGTTCAGAATAACAAACCAAACTGAAAGCCTATTATAGAACCCACTGGTACGTGTGCCATAAAAATTTCTTAAACAAAAACATGAAATCCATTACGTACATAAAACTTACTGAGTAAAACAACAACAAAAAAACTAAACACACCAAGGAATCTTAAAGTCAACAAACAACGAACATGAACAATTCTAGCCGCACACACACACACACGACAGAGAGCAAACGCTCAATGAATAAGAAAGAGGCGCTGAGGTTATCCCCAGGAAATTTGTCCCGACTAACTGTTCTTCATTCACAAGAATTCAATAAAGGAATGAGCCACTCAATAAACATCAATACAATAAC
This sequence comes from Bathynomus jamesi, assembly GCA_023014485.1. NCBI lineage: Eukaryota > Metazoa > Arthropoda > Malacostraca > Isopoda > Cirolanidae > Bathynomus > Bathynomus jamesi. Next base: position 80,599 of record JAJOZX010011755.1, on the reverse strand, counting down.
CAGTACTCATTACTCGTGAATAACTGTTCATACACACAACTTTGGTTACCTTACAAAACCACGACATTTTCAGATGCGCATGGCGACATGTAATCTAATTAAATAATATAACTATCTACCATAACTTTTATCATATCCCTTTCTTTCAGGATAATTTTAAAATTGAAAACCTTTAAATAAGTGAAACTATGGCGACACCTGTAATTTCGCTACACGTACGTTCGTATCGCGAAGACGTACAATACCCTGCATATATAGCTTGTTGCCCCACCTTAGACCTACAGCTTAACGTGGAATTCGAACCAGGGCCCACTAGGGGAGTCAGAAATTACAAAATCCTCGTCCGAACTCGATGTCACGACTTCCCGATATACTGTGTAAAAAAAAATTATATATATACAGGGCGTCCCAAAAAAATGTATACACACTTTAACAGCTGATAGCTCAATTGATGTTTCTTTCTTTCCAAGTTAAACCCATTAGAATTAATAATGGCAGTCAGACTAAGCTTTGAACAAAGGAAATTCATTCTAAAATGCTACTGGAAGTGTGAAAACGCAGTTGAAGTGCAAAGACAGTTTAGGGGGAGTTTCAAACAGATCCACCAACGCGACTTACCATCACTCGAATTAGAGATAAGTTTGAAGCCGATGGAACTGTTCAGAATGTCCACAAGAAGCGTTCCGGAAGACCACGGACATCGACAAGCCCCACAAAGCAAGAAAGAGTACTGGAAACGTATCACCAAAGTCCAAGAAAATCTGTGCGGCAAGCGAGTCGTGAGGTAGGAATTTCAGAATCGTCTGTCCAACCATTTTGAAGCGCTGTCAATGGAAAAGTTACATTCCAAGATTAGTCCATGCTATTAATGATGAGATGATCCGGACCGAAGAGTGGAGTATTGCGAGTGGTACTTGGCACGATGTGGATGTGGATTGGACGAAGGGGTTTCGTAGAATACCCTCCGCGTTCACCAGACCTCACACCACTAGACTTTTTCTTATGGGGATACTTAAAAGACAAAGTCTACGCTATAAAACCTGCAACAGTCGCTGAATTGAGAGCAGCCATTGAACGAGAATGCACACAAATACCAAACGAAATGTTTCGTGATGTTTGCGATTCCATTGCTTCGCGTTATCAGCAGTGCCTGGACCAGAACGGACGTCAGTTTGAAAACAGGCGTTGACAAAACAATTAAATAATGTCTGTAGATTCTATTACATTTTGAAAATGAAATGTATTTTAATAAACACTGCCTTTATAATTATTTAAAGTGTGTATACATTTTTTTGGGACGCCCTGTATATATATATATATATATATATATATATATATATATATATATATATATATATATCACACACACGAGTCCTACAGACCCGTCTAAATACTGATGGTGATAGTAAAGAAGAGCTATTTAGCGAAAACTTTTATTGGAAGGATTTACAGCATGACAAATTCAAAAACAAACTCGAGTCGGGAATAAGCTTCATATAATTCCTTTAAGATGACATTTAACATTAAATAAATAAAACTTTAAATATATTTTTTTTTAAATAATATATTGCGTCACACCACAACCAATTTTCAACTTTTAAATCTTAGGGAATAAATTCAATTTTTTATTACTTTTATGAACCCAATACTAAATCCATAACTGTGTGTGTGTGTGTGTGTGTGTGTGTGTGTGTGTGTGTGTGTGTGTAGTACATATTTCTAGTGACTTTGACAACCAGTGTCGGTTGTTGTACACTTGATGCGAGTAGCAGTAAAGTGCCATGCAAAAATCATTACTAAAATGCTTAGTGCATTTTGCGAAGTAGGACCTACATTAATACTTTCATACCTGAATTACGAAATTTTTATTTACATTTTTTTTCCTGTTGAACCTAAAATAACCTAATATTCAAATCGTAAGACTCCAAATTCAGATCATTATGCTCAAAATCGATTGTCAAACACGTGTTGCCATAAGGGAACGGTCCAAGTTAAAGGGTTAACCCTTTAATGTCGACCGTTGCCTTATGGCAACATAAGCGTCACAATCGATTTTCAGCCTTAGGATCTGATTATTAGAGGTTATTTTTGCTTGAACAGTAAACTTTAAAAAAAAAAAAAAACTGCAGACACGCACACATCTATCTGCCTACTGAAAGATTCAGCTACCGATTTGTGGTACAAAAATATACGAAATGGTAAATTACATTTATGCGTCACGCGCTTTATTTATTAAACGAAGATAGTTTGTTTAATTACGCACGCCTGTAAAATAATGGTAATGCAGAGGTCTGTCCCGAAAAAATTTGATGGTAGCAGCAATGTAAAATTTTCTGTTTTGCTGTATGTGGTAGAGAAGAAAATTATTTAACATTATGACAGGAATTTCTAAACTTATCTATAGAGGCGGTGCTCTGCGGTACGAACTATATTCTCAAATGATATATGAATTTAAAGAGTAGTCTTAATATTACACACAAGCAGTAAAGCCTTTAAATCAGCATTTCTTAACCTGGGGGAAATTTTAGGAATCCAGGGGGGATTTATGGCAGAATTCTGTTTGGTGATCATATAATTAGTACGCATTAAGTCTGCTAATGTTATTAAATTTTGTCTTCGAGGCTACTTTTTTCCATATCCTAATGGAGGGGGAAATCGGGTAGGGCGAACTGGTCAAAGGGAGAAATGACACGAAAAAGGTTAAGAACCGCCTCTTTAAATTATAGTGACACGCGTTTCGCATCGTTAAGGACAACAACAAACTTCGACCTTCTGAAAAATAACTACTCCCCGCAATAAAACCCCAAATTTCCCACGCTAACATTAAAGTTCCCACGGGAATTTCCCGTCATTTACCTCACTTCTAAACCATTTTATTATTATTATTATTATTACTGCTCTAAAACGATCGCAAGAATTAGTCGCCATTTTTACACAAACAAACTCCTCAGACGAGAAACGTAAACCGCAAAACCAAATCGAGTCACACTGTCGCGTTTTAAGAGTTAAATCCGACACCGTGAGAAAATAAAACCAAAGGTGTGGAAGTAACACTATCTATAAGAATGTATGGAGGAACGTAATGACACAAATGAAACTAAATAAAGATTCATATACAGGGTGTACATAAAGTCAGGATCTATTTTTGTGAAGCACTTGGAAATTATATGGAATTCATTCATAAAATGATAAAGTGGTAACATTTATTAAATAATTAAGAGTAGGATTCGACGTGACGCCCATCAGTATCCCTGCACAGCTCAAATCGTTCCGCAGCATTTCTAAACACATTCTGGAGCATTTGCGGGGTTATGTTATCTGCAGCAGTTCGTATACGTAAGTTTTCAAGACTCGTAATCTTCGTCTGATAGACGTGCGATTTGATAAAGCCCCATGCAAAGAAATCTAAAGGGGTTAAATCTGGTGATCTCGCTGGCCAAGGTCTGTTGTTGCTTCCGCGTCCGATCCAGCGATTTGGAAAACGTCTATTTAGATCAGTGCTCTTCAACCTTTTTATGCTTACCGCCCACTTTTGTAACTTTTGAATCTCCGTATCGCCCACCAAAATTAAAAATGCAAAAACTCAAACTAAAAGTTATATACCCTGCATAAAACAACAAAATTAATTGCAATTACCTTTAGATTAATGAGATCCATCGCCCACTAGTGGGCGGTACCGCCCAGGTTGAAGAGCACTGATTTAGATAATCCTGAACAATTTTGGCATAGTGACAAGGAGCACCATCATGTTGATAGACGACGGTACTAACAATCCTATCCCCGTCGTCTATCAACATGATGGTGCTCCTTGTCACTATGCCAAAATTGTTCAGGATTATCTAAATGGACGTTTTCCAAATCGCTGGATCGGACGCGGAAGCAACAGACCTTGGCCAGCGAGATCACCAGATTTAACCACTTCAGTTTTCTTTGCATGGGGCTTTATCAATCGCACGTCGATCAGACGAAGATTACGAGTCTTGAAAACTTACGTACACGTAACTGCTGCAGTAACACAACCCCGCAAATGCTCCAGAATGTGTTTAGAAATGCTGCGGAACGATTTGAGCTGTGCAGGGATACTGATGGGCGTCACGTCGAATCCTACTCTTAATTATTTAATAAATGTTACCACTTTATCATTTCATTTTATGATTGAATTCCATATAATTTCCAAGTGCTTCACAAAAATAGATCCTGACTTTATGTACACCCTGTATATTAATTAATCACGGGTTAACGATACTGCTATCTACATTAACTTCGACTCCTCCCTCGCTGGGGTTGAAACGCGGTGAATTCTTTACTGCAGCATTAACTAATTCTACACCTTTTGACTAAGTGATCCACACGAGAATACGGATTACCAAATCTTGATAACGAGAACAGCCTACAGACCGCTGTTGTTTTTAAACCAGGGCCACCAAGTATGTACGTAAGCTATTTCGTGTGTGTACCAGCTTCATTGTACTTTATTGTACCTCCAGTCCAGAAATTTATACGAAAGAAAATCATCGTATAACAGTTTATAAACCTTAAGTTCCTGTTCGGCCCATGCCGGGCTTACAGATACATAAATATATACAAATACATACGAGTCCAGTGTTGTGCGCGGTACTTGGGCCAAAATGTAGCGGCGCTACCGCTACTTTTGAAAAGCATTCAAATTGGAATAATAATAATAATAATTCCCCAATATGTATGTGTAATTTGTGCAAGTATTAGAAAAGAGCAACAATGTACATATCTGTAAATCACAAATTCAGTAGCTAAATTGTTGCTTTCAGTTAGTGAACAGCTGTGCAAGGAAAAAAAAAGGTTTATACTGTATAGAACAATAGGACATGAATAAAGCAGGCAAAAGGAAGAAACTAATATCTAGTTACATTTTCTATAGTGGTGGGATAGTAGAAAATGCGTTAATTCAATTCACAAGTTCTTTTATTTGACTGCTAATAATGTAGGAATAAGTGCTATTAGTAGAACTGGACTATTTCATACTACTTTTTGACCACACCCTAGTCAAAATAATAGTCAAATACGTATTATTTATTTATAATAAAGTAAGTGCGACTACACGTGCGCGACAGCATCAGGAACTCGATGCTAACCAAGCTAAATATAGCCCATTCCAGCTGATAACGGCAGGCAGACTTCCAACTACCACCATGTCGTTGCTAGTAGCCCAAATTTAATTTTTCGTTGCTTTTATTTATTGTAATATTAAAAGTAGCGAGTAGTAGTTGGAATTCCTCTAAAATGTAACGCCCCTACCGCTTTCGCTACTTTTCCTCAAAAGCAGCGGCACTACCGCTACTCCCAACACTGCATATGACATATGTTCGAATGAAGGGATTATGAAAAGGACAGGGTCTCGAATTTTATATTGATAGGGTTCCTGCCTAAACAGACGCATAATCCAAATTAAGCCTGTATTGTAAGCCGAATACACGTATAGACGAAATAAAACTAAATTCTAATAGTCTATATGCGACATTATTAGATTTACAGAAACGCATTTTAAATCTTAGCAAACAAACAGGATGTGCCTACTTTGTTTACACGCCTACCTGACTCCTTTTTCGGTTGGTTCATCTCCAGGTAATCCCCAGACTTTGTTATTTCCTCCACTTCATTTACGCCAATAGGAGGTTCCTCCCTCGGAATAAGTAAACTAAGGTTCCTCCTCCGCAAACCTAGTACAGTATTTATTAAAAAGACGCTGCTATGAATTAACTATCATTAAGTTATACGTACTATATATATATATATATATATATATATATATATATATATATATATATATAAAAACGTTAGATATAGTTTTTAAACGGGTATACTCGAAATATGATCAACTATTTCAAACAGTAACAGGCCTATACCCAACATTATGAAAATATGATAAAAATAGGGTTCCTTCAAGGACAGGACTTAAATTAATGCCAGGAATCACCAGTAACCCATTAGATGTCCAGGTCGACGAGTCTTCCACTAATAAAAATTTTGAAAAAGAAATCAATCTGGGAACAATGCAGAAGAGAGATAAAATCTTATTGTCAGGAATAAATAATCTTTACACCACGCACCCTAAACCAATTTACTTTTATAGTATATGGGTACGGTATATATATATATATATATAATTTCTCTCTCGCGCACAAGGTAGTGGAATTCAGATTAAATGAATTAGCTTTGTAAAATCAAAATCCGTCGGGATACAACGCACTCGCCGCAGTTCACATTTCCAACAATAGGTCGGTAAATCCTAAATTATTAAATAAATAGTCTATATACAATCTACATATTTAATTTGGTTAGTTTGGATGGTACCGTAGCGAATGAGGCCTATGAAGCTTTTAAACTACGAATCTAGTCTTCACAATGTGAAAAAAATAATAAACCGTTTGGAATTTCTCACCTCAATATTTATAATCATTCACAATAGGATGTTGTACATTTATTTTATAATACCGTAATGAAATGCAAATCAAAACGGTTTACATACTTCCTGTGTGTGCGTGTGTGCGTGCGTGTGTATTTCATTAAAGATGTGCGCGGACGCGCAATTTATTAGAGCGCCAAGTCCAGTGAAATTGCCATAAAAAATGGTAAATCCAAAGAGTAATATAGTTACTGAAGTATAAAACCATCAATTCACTGAAAAACGGGACTATTGAGGTTGGCCACTATAGCGTAATTCTATTATGTATGCAAGATGAGTACGAAGACCAAACATCAGGATGGAGGTTATCTGAACAAAAAGCTTTTACCTACTCTATTAGATCACCGAGGAAGTTGTCTGGCCTACTTTTAAGAACTATTAATAGTGTGCAACACACTATTACAAAAAAATAAACGTATTAGTCTACTGTAATATAAGGCATTATGAGCTTCATTTCACTGCGGAAATGTAAAGTAAAATGCATATTCAAAGAAAATGATTTATCAACTGTAAAGACTTTTTAATATGTATTTTTAATTGCCAGTACAGTATAAATAATTATGCTTCTTGAAACCAAAAAGTCATTAATAACAATATAATTGATGTATCAATAAATAATTCAAAAAGCACACTCATAATATAATTAAATAATTAATATACCTTTCGGGTAGGCTATTAAAAAAATAATAGTGCTGACCAGATATAATCAATGAAGAATCAAGATTTTTGTGAATGACAGCATACACATTTAAGCGGTCATTCACTGCTGAAAAGGGGCAGTGTTTATGATTTTTAAGCCCCGCCCACATTGACGTCATCACGCTATCTCTACGGGAGGTATGACATAGATATTTATGCCTCTAATTATATTATTTTAAGCGGTTTTTTTTTTCAGTTTCATTATTATTATTGGTATACTTCTATTATATAGTTTATCTCTACGATAATAACAATGTGTATTTATTAACATATATATATAACCTTTGGTTTGCCTCCGCCCGACTTGTTCATTCTGACGAAGGTCAAGCTTTTCATTCCACCTTAGACCTACAGTTTAATGTGGAATCCGAACCTCGCCCCACCACCAGCCCAGCAGCGCTTTAACTCATTTATCTACCAACCACTTTCTTTATTGTGTGGAAGGATGAACAGCTGGGTTTTGCTGGGTGCCGCCTGCCGTCACCGGGTCTCGATCCTGGGGCCGATGGATTAGTAGTCAACGGCGCTAACCACTATATATATTATTTATATATATCAGGTTTTTTCACTAAAACACGAATTAGATCCAATTTTATTGTTTTATAAAATGTTAAACTATTTACTGTATCAGTACGTATTGATGCTCCATTTTAAATTCCAGACGGCTCTAATGTGTAGGTCTATAATATATAGGCTCGTGTTCGGTTTGGCGGGTATAGCCTAGGCATCTAGGCCTAAAGGGCAGTTCTTCCGATTTTATTTATTTTTATTAAATATTTTACCCAAACTAACAAAATATTTAGACGCTTTTTCGTTATTTACCGACATTTTTTTTCGGTGATTAGTAGCCAGCCCATGCTTCTTGAGCCAACCAATAGTGTCCTTTGTAGTAGCCGTCAAACGATGTAGTTCTCATAAATTTGAGGGCGTACAGAGCTAGAACCAGTCGTGATACTTTCATTAAAACTACAAAAATATCACAACTTAACCTAACCAATTGTGAAGGGCATACAGTTGACCTAACCGGGGATTCAATTAACCTTTTAATTATATATAAAAAAAAAAGCTATATACAATAGCAGAAAAATAAAAAAAAAATGAGGGTAAATAACGAAAACGTGTCAATATTTAATCAAAATAAATAAAATCTTTTTGGAAAAGTCTATTTCAAAACCGGGGCCACTAAACGGAAGAAGTTCCGCTTAAAGCCTAAAGGGTTTAACTTTGAAGGTTATAACAAGGTTAATGTAGGCTTTAGAGAGCCTACCTAGGACCCTTCGGTATTTTTTTTTACAAGAGTACATTACAGGCTTTTGAGGAAGTTTGGAATTTTAAGTTAGTTTTAATATATAACCTAACCTATGTTTTTGATGTTGTTTGAACGAAATTAACCTTGGTTCAAACCGCATCAGAAAAACAATTTTGATTTACAAAGCTCGTAATGTACACTTGTAAAAATTTACCGACCCTTCTAGGCTAATCACCTTAGTACCTAGCTGTATAATAATAAAGATTTTATATAAAAGGTGATCCAGAGAAATGGGACCCAAAAGAAACCCCTGTAACTCTTAAAGTATAAGTCCTTTTATAAAATCATACGCATCATTCGAAAGAGGATAGTTACAAGTTTGTACAGGATTGTATAGGTTTTGACAAGACAAGACAAGATAAGATACAAAACAAAATAAAAGTGTTAGTTAAAACTAACCCTTCAAGATGACTGCATGGAATGTGGAACAGCTGCGTTTCATAACTCAGCAATATTATGAGCATGGAAGAAGTGTAGTTTCAGCTCAAAGATTTTTCAAGACAAATTTTCAGATGTCAAAATCACCTAAGAGCTGAAACTACACTTCTTCCATGCTCATAATATTGCTCAGTTATGAAACGCAGCTGTTCCACAGTCCATGCAGTCATCTTGAAGGGTTAGTTTTAACTAACACTTTTATTTTGTTTTGTATCTTATCTTGTCTTGTATTGTATTGTCAAAACCTATACAATCCTGTACAAACTTGTAACTATCCTCTTTCGAATGATGCGTATGATTTTATAAAAGGACTTATACTTTAAGACTTACAGGGGTTTCTTTTGGGTCCCATTTCTCTGGATCACCCTTTATATATATATATATATATATATATATATATATATATATATATATATATATATATATATATATGTTACAGTCAATGTCTAAACTCAGGCAATTTGTAAATTGACTGAAATTTTAGGCAATGTGTCATTGATGATACACACAAAACCTAACCTAACCTTTCTGGTAATGCTGCATATGCATGCCCACTGGTCCAATATGCTGCCTAAAAATTAATTAGGTTAGGTTGTTTTGTGTGCATCATCAATTTGACACATTGCCTAAAATTTCAGTCAATTTACAAATTGCCTGATTTTAGACTGACTAACATATATATGTACTTCCCCAACTTCCCAATCAACTGACCCTTACCACTTCCACACCCCCACTGGACCAACCAATCCCCCCTTAAACATTTCCTCCGATTTGAATTATTGCCTTCATATCCAAAGTGCTTCAGAATAGCGCACTGCCTTGACTTAATTCAGTGACGCAACGAAAAGCTTTTCCTTTCCTCTTTTTGTGTTAAACTAAACCCCATCTCAAAAGACCTTCCGAAAGTACGATTGCAACACAAATTTTGTCGGGAGAGGAAGGAACGACTTTTCATTGGTGGTACTGGTCGTACTAGGGAATGTAAACGTATAAAATTTAAATTATTTCAAAGGACACCGGACAGGTAATATACGTATGTTTGTACATACAGACGCATGTACTAGGAAAATAGTACCCCGTAGTCTTATCTATGGCGGTACAACCATGAAGCCTCATAATTCAAATAAATTGTGCTAAAGAATTTCCCTCTAGGTTTTAGATAAATAATGTCTGACTACGGTACCTAGCAATATCTAATTTACATAAGCGAGTTTACACATTTTAAACTTAAACCTTTTCAAAAAGCTAAGCCTAACTGACAGGACCACTTACCATATTTAATAGAAAAAGGATGCAGTCTAATTCATTAATTACACAGCCAATATTAACCTAACAGGCTTGTATTAAAACTGGTATTTTTCTGATGACAAACATCGATGATCGATGGCCTGCTATGCGGTCTCGTCTTAAAATTTATGTATCTAAATTTACCCAGGCTTTAGGCCTATGCTGATTCTATATAGGCCCAGGCTGGAGTAGTAAGTTACAGACCTCAATGAAAAATAAAACTGTCATTTTGTAAATTAAAGATTTAGGCCTAAATAAGCTTTGAAGTTCGACCTGACAGAGGGGTAACACCGTTCACTTTCCTTAAGTAGGTTCTATACTAGTTAATTAATAATATTGTTGTCTGTAGGCTCAACATAAATTGTAATAAAGTTATATACACAAATATTTAGCCTGAAGCGAGCGTTTATACGTTAATGCTTAT
>JAJOZX010011755.1:45000-65000 GCA_023014485.1 Bathynomus jamesi | reverse complement strand
TATAATATTATTATATATATATAATATATATATATATATATATATATACAACGAGAGGAGGTAAAATATGCAGCACAAAGGAGGTTTCGTCCCCGTTTTGTTGTGCCACGTTTCGAGCACGCTTCTTACCACTACAATATATATATATATATATGACTTACCGAAATATGTTTTGCTATGAAAGCCCCAATCCTTGCTGATGATGTCCGGAACAGAAATTATCTGTAAAATAAAAAAAATATGTATTTTTTTTGTTAAATTATCATTTATAAATTGCTTTAAATATCATTTCGCATTAAAATCTATTTTTCCTTTTAATGGAATTTTAACGGAAATTTTCTGCTCTTCCGTTAAAAAAACTATACATGGGTTTGATAACGTAGATAGAGATAGCTTTTTCGAAATATCTCAGTACAAAATAGGACGAGAAATAACGGGTGTAAGTTGACAAGTAGAAGGTTCGAGACAGCAGTTGCCAAAAACTTTTTTACGCATAGAATAGTAAATAGGTGGAATAGTTTGCCGGTAGAAGATTAGTTAGTAGCACGTCTATAAACATGTTTAAAAATAGATTAGACGCATATGTTGATAGATTGGGTATAGTTTAAGGTAGTAAAATTAAGGGTGGATAAGATAGATTTTGATTCTCTTTTCATTAAAGATCACAATAACCAGACTAGAGGTCATAGTATGAAATTATTTAAGCCAAGATGTAGAACAAATTTAAGAAAACATAATTTTACAAGTATTGTAAAGAGATTCCTCTGCCGAGCGATGCCCCCCATGGTACTGTGAGGTATTGAAAAACTCATGATCTTCACTTGCCCCACAAAACACCTTTAAACGGGAGACCCAAAATGGGTGCACACACATTTCTACATTACTGTACAGTCTTTACAACCACGCCTACACTTTTCCTCCTAAGTAATATATTGTAATGTATATGGTTGTAAATTGTGACTTGGTCCGCAATGATATGGACCGTGACTTATTTTGGTTGGCAAGGTACTGGTATTGATGGATACCGTAATGAAATTGACTGGATTCTTTGGATCTGATATATTTGCATGTCGGTTATAAATAGATATAGAGTGTAACATATTTGTGGATAGTAGTCAATTATGACTTGATCCTCTGGATCCAGAGATTCTATCTTTAGTTTTAAATTGATAACACTAGGCAACAAAGATTTTGTTACAGAAGACCAAATAGGTGCTCCTAGCTAATTTCGGTATGCTGATTTCAAATCTATAATTAGATTTTTTCTATCACGTCTAGATTTTGTGTAAAATGCAAATCACTTTTAGTAAAATTTTCTACCACGTCCAGATTTTGGTTTTAATCGGCTTAATGCCAGTAATATGAAACTTGCTTTTCAAGGTTAAAGCAATTTTTTTTGCCAACTATATATAAATTCGAACAATTTTGATAAATAAAATTTATCCCGAGTTGGCAACACTGAGTCAAGAGCATAGTAACGGGCAACGGCCCAACGGTCAGTCAAGCAGAACGGTTGTTGAAGCTCTCTGCTGATGAGCAAATGACAGGTTGTGGTGACTTGTGTGTTTTTATAGCATTTGTTTTGTACTACGGTGTGTATTTCTTTTTATTTTGCACATCGTAATAATTACTTTCTACGTTTTTTCAGATATTGTATGGTAATTCAAAATGGCATCAAATAGACGTGCTTGTGTAAATCACCCAGACAACTTCTGCTTTGTCTGTGGACAATATACACCTAAGCCACAACGTAGAAACATAACAACAAAGATTAAACTTGCCTACAAGTGTATTTTGACTAAGTTAGGAGACCAACAGAGGGACTGGGCACCACATATTTGCTGTGCACAGTGCAATGCAATGTTAATAGCTTGGATGAATGGTAAAGAAAAGCTATGCCGTTCTCAGTCCCCATGGTTTGGCGTGAGCCGAAAAATCACTTCAATGATTGTTATTTTTGTTTGACAAAGATTGCTGGTTTCACAAAGAAAAACAAATCAAAGATCACGTACCCAAACTGCGAATCAGCAATGAAACCAGTACCACATGAAACAAATCCACCACCAGTTCCACCAGCAACGATAACAGACAGCAGTTCATCTGAAGATTCTGCTAGTGATATAGAAACAGGGAAAGATGGCATATATGTTCCAGATGCAAATATTTCCCCACATTTGTTAAGTCAAGCGGAGTTAAATGACTTAGTGCGCGATTTGGAATTACCAAAAGAAAAGGCAGAGTTGCTTGGTTCAAGACTTCAAGAATTTAATCTTCTCCAACCAAACACCAAAGTTTCCCATTTCCGCCATCGCCATTTGCAGTTTTAATCATTTTACTTACAGGAAGAAAACGTTTGTTTCTGCCACGATATCAGTGGTCTGATGCAAGGGATTGGCTGTCGCTATGATCCAAAAGAATGGAGACTGTTCATTGACTCTAGTAAAGCTAGCCTTAAAGCTGTATTACTGCACAACGGCAATGAAAAACCTTCAATACCTGTAGCACATGCCACTGGCCTTAATGAGACTTATGAATCGATGAAACTGCTGTTAAGACTCATCAAATATAAGGACCACACATGGAATATTTGTGGCGACCTTAAAGTTGTATCATTACTTCTTGGGTTACAGTTGGGCTACACAAAGCATATGTGCTTTTTGTGTCTATGGAACAGCAGAGATGACAAGAACCACTACAAAAAACATGATTGGCCATCTAGAACTGAACATGTTGTTGGTAAATACAATGTGAAACACCCAGCACTTATTGACCCTCAGAAAGTACATCTTCCACCACTTCACATTAAACTTGGCCTTATGAAAAATTTCGTGAAGGGTATGGATCATCAAGGTAGTGGTTTCCAATATTTAAAGGATAAATTCAAAGGAATATTGACAGATGCTAAGCTAGAAGCTGGAGTTTTCACTGGACCACAGATCCGCAGTGTCATCCACGACTCATCGTTTCCATCTAACCTAAATGAGAATGAACTAGGAGCATGGACATCTTTCGTTGAAGTTGTCAAAAATTTTCTTGGAAACCACAAAGCTGAAAACCACCGTAAACTCGTAGAAAACATGCTTAAATCTTATGAAATAATGGGGTGCAGAATGTCTTTGAAAATTCATTTTTACATTCTCATCTTGACTTCTTCCCGGCCAACCTTGGGGCTGTAAGTGACGAGCATGGTGAGCGCTTCCACCAACAGATCTCAGTTATGGAAAACAGATATCAAGGTAATTTCAACCCAAATATGATGGGAGATTATTGTTGGTTCCTGCAGAAGGAGAGCTCGTCATCCTACAAGCGACAAAGGAAGAGGACACACCAAAGTTTCACTTAAGAACAGGAATTTGCCTTTCAGTAGTAACAACAAAATACTAACGCGCTTTGGGTGGATGGTTGGGCGCAGGGGTGGTAACTCCGCCAGCGGAATTCCGCTGTCTGTCTTAAGCCAGAATAAAGAAGGAAAGACATCCCTGTTCACTAATTATTTAAGTATGCTTAACATAAAACGTGGCACGGAAAAGTAGCTTAGACGGCTTTCGTAATAGAAGCGGGTGAGAAAAAAAAATGAAAAATAGGGGTTTTCGGTTACACAAAATCTGGACGTGATAGAGAAATTTTGATATCAGATCTGAAATCAGCATCAGCGCTTTAGTAGGAATCAGTAGTTCACGTGTCTGTAACAAAAAAAAGTTGAAATTTGTTGCCTAGTGTAATTAATTAGTTTTAAATTGATAATTATTTAGTTTTGTAAAAATTGGTTGTTGCCAATGTACAGGCAGTTTTTACATAGTGGAGCCGCCTCGATGGGCCGACGTGGCCCCTAGTGTGCCCACTATAAAAATGTCTTATGTTCTTATGTTCCTTGTGGTTCGGAACCCACGTAAAATTGTAGGTCCACTCCGCCACCACGGAGGACATGCACAATACACAATTACGAACACAGTTAGGTAGACCAGCCATGAGTGGATCCTAGGGTCTTTGTTGGTCTGAAACATTATAACATTTATATATATATATATATATATATATATACACTTGGAGGCTACGAATAACTATATTCAAGGAGTGCTCCTACACGGCACACGAGTGCCACAATCCAACACTGTTGCACTGTTGGATTGTGGTCACTTGCAGCTTATATATACTGTATATGCAGTAAATCACAGAATAACACGTGATCTTATTAATAAGCAAACAACCACAGGGAAAAGGAAAAAGAAACACGAAATCCGAGCGCTTTCGTGATATATTTACATCTTCAGGGAAAAACAAGTAATAGGAATAGTACTATTACTTGTTTTTCCCTGAAGATGTGAATATATCACGAAAGCGCTCGGATTTCGTGTTTCTTTTTCCTTTTCCCTGTGGTTGTTTGCTTATATATATATATATATTATATATATATATATATATATAGTAGTATAGCCGCAAAAGGGGAGAGTGCAGGAATGTTGCAGGTTATTATGTAATGTTGCAAAGGGGGTGGGGGTTGTTGCAAAGGGGTGATGTTGCAAAGGGGGGTGGGGGAAAGGGGGGTGGGGGGCAAACTTGGAGGCGGCGTTATCCCCCAAGAGAAAGAAGGAGGAGGAGAGAAAGGAGGAGAGGTGTTCACCTGGCAGGAGCCAAGTGCACACTGAGACTTCCAACCGGGCTGGCGTTGTTTTATAGGCTCCTAATCAGCCAGTTGGCTGAGTTGCCAGATAGCGCCATGTATTCCATTGTATACATTATTATCCTAATCAGCCAGTTGGCTGAGCCAGAGACGCCTGAAGAAGAGAGAGATGCCTGTAGGAGGGAGAGACGCCTGTAGGAGGGAGAGACGCCTGAAGGAGAGAGGATAGGTGCACATGCAGGAGTACACATGCAGGAGGTACACATGCAGGAGTACACATGCAGTAGGTACACATGCAGTAGGTACACATGCTGGATGTACACATGCAGGAGTACACATGCTGGAGGCAAACATGCAGGAGAGAGAGAGAGAGAGGCGCCTGAAGGAGAGAGAGAGAGAGCTGAAGGAGGGAGAGAGACACCTGAAGGACAGAGTGGAGTTCTCCCCCAATTTATTTTCGTTTCCCTAACCTAAGAGGCCACTATGGGTTTACCAAAGGGCATGAAATAGAAGGAGCAGAGCTCCTTACTCGGCCGGAGCCGAGGGGGGAATGGTTCTTCACCAGATTCGCGATCTTTTATAATCCTCTATTCTGGCTGAGTTGCCAGATAGCGCCATGTGTCCCATTAATCGTGTAGCGATTCAATTATCATTATTATTATTTCTACAATGAAACGGGTTCGGGTCGAAGAACGGGCGAGAGATCTTCCCCCCCCCCAATATATATATATATATATATATATATATATATATATATATTATTTATATTTATAACATTGAACTTAAAGAAACAAATAACATAGTTTACCTTCGAAAACGTCATAATAGAAAACTTCATTTTACGGTAAACTATGTTATTTTACTTGAATGAAACAAATAACATAGTTTACCGTAATTCCAGATAGCGCCATGTGTCCCATTAATCGTGTAACACATATATAACGGCTGTTATTCCCTTGTATATATAATAAGCTAATGAATCATATAAAATACCACAATATATGGTTATACAAGATTCGACCGTATAAAATAACACAAGCACCTCTTTCATTACGCGTTAATAGAATTAGTAAAGTTACCCAATAAATAAATCGTTAGACGATTTTTATAAGGGAAACCCAACTAATTATGCACCAATCAATAAATAATACGTGAATAAAGAGTTCCAATTCATGTGAATGAGATAACTAAAATTTTAGTTATTGTATTATCATAAGACTACATCAATATTTACTATAAATACGAGTATATTTAATATTCTTCATTAACAAAAGCTTTAAATCCAGATCTCTAAAATATTTCCAACTTTCTTCGTCTCTTTAAATTTCGTTTTTCAATTCCCTGCGAAGAAAATTGAAAAACGAAATTTAAAGAGACGAAGAAAGTTGGAAATACCCAAAACATAATCCGATAGAGGAAAGGATTTCCGAGAATCTGCCAAAATCGGTCGGCCATATCTTACCTTTCTACGAGTCAAATCAGGCAATACCTCGCCTCACTCCTTGTTTCAGCATTCATTCATTTCACGTTTTATTGTGAATTTCATCCCATATATATATATATATATATATCTAGGACACGTAGGGTGCCCATTTATCTGCCAACCACTTTCTTTTATTATGTGTAATGACCACCTTAGACCTACAGTTTGAACCATCAACAGCCCGCGTCTTAACCACTAGGACACGTAGGGTACCCATTTATCTGCCAACCACTTTCTTTTATTATGTGGAATGACCACCTTAGACCTACAGTTTGAACCATCAACAGCCCAGCGTCTTAACCACTAGGACACGTAGGGTGCCCATTTATCTGCCAACCACTTTCTTTTATTATGTGTAATGACCACCTTAGACCTACAGTTTGAACCATCAACAGCCCCGCGTCTTAACCACTAGGACACGTAGGGTGCCCATTTATCTGCCAACCACTTTCTTTTATTATGTGTAATGACCACCAAAACACCAAATATTTGTCCCCCGAACCCCATCTATCTATCTATCTATATATATATATATATATATATATATAATCGTACATTCCCCAGCTATGTTTGTATATTAACATATCACACACACACACACACACAACACACACACACACACAGACCACAAACCAATGCGTTTTTCATATCTCCTGGAGACCTTTTGAAAGGATTGTCGAATCACAGTTTAATGTGGAAATGAATCCTCTTTTAAAATATAATTAGAAGGTGTATATATATATATATATATATATAAATTGAATTTACCGTGGAACACCGTGTTTGGCAAACGGTTTAGTGGTGTAAGCCACATTTACTGATGCATATTATATCTATCGGGCAAATAACTTTTAATTCAGTCACTGATTAATCCTCTAATACCGCAACAGCACAAATTATTGAGTAGAATGTTGCGCTCTATTACATCAAACAACTTACTCATACCCACTGTCATAATTTTCTTTTATCATAACTCCAACTACGTTAAGCGACGTTGGATCTGAGTGGTAGTTGGATGGGGAGTCATCCACCGCAGCAGATAAATGTAATTAAATAAAATATGCACTTATTTTTATATCACGGATGGAATCGATGTAGACAATGCAATTAGCGCCTAAATTATCTAAAACCATAACAATACAAATTATTTCAATAGAATATTATGGTCTATTACATTATTACGCCTTGCCCAGATCCAATAACCTCAATTTAGTAATAATAACAATTATCTCTCATACACTATATATATATATATATATATATATATATATATATATATATATATATATATATATAGAAAGAGAGCGAGAGTTTTGCTCAAATAAAGGATTCCATTTATAATGAAAAGGTAAGACTTGGGGTGTCATTCGATTACTGAGAGTTATTAGCAATGAAGTTCAGTAGAGATTCCCCCAGCTAATATGTATCATACTTCTGAGAAAGTCGAAAACCATACCTGCTTTAGTGGTGTAAGCCACATTTACTGATGCATATTATATCTATCGGGCAAATAACTTTTAATTCAGTCACTGATTAATCCTCTAATACCGCAACAGCACAAATTATTGAGTAGAATGTTGCGTTCTATTACATCAAACAACTTACTCATACCCACTGTCATAATTTTCTTTTATCATAACTCCAACTACGTTAAGCGACGTTGGATCTGAGTGGTAGTTGGATGGGGAGTCATCCACCGCCAGTTACCTGGCACCTATGATCCGCCAACCACTTT
The DNA here is from genome assembly GCA_023014485.1 of Bathynomus jamesi. Taxonomy (NCBI): domain Eukaryota; kingdom Metazoa; phylum Arthropoda; class Malacostraca; order Isopoda; family Cirolanidae; genus Bathynomus; species Bathynomus jamesi. The sequence continues at coordinate 57,161 of JAJOZX010011755.1, read as the reverse complement.
CTTTTATTATGTGTAATGACCACCTTAGACCTACAGTTTGAACCGCGGGTCGATGCAAGACAGTCGGCAGGAGACCTACCGTTGATATCTCCGGTGACTCCGCACTCAGGACGGGGGCATCCATGCCACCAGCAACCGTTAAAGGAGTACACAGTCTTCACACCAGTGACACGGTTTTCACTTAACCCATCAACCCAAAAAACACGTCCATTAATCTTAATGGGTACTTCACCCGTGTTGTGGGCGTGCTTTATGTATACACCTGTCTGTTGCTGTAGGTGTATGAGCCAGTAAATAGCCTTGTGCCCGTAACTGCGGGGATTGTTTCGGTGAATAATGGCTAAGGTGTCTTTCGGCATGAAGTTATTCTTGAACACCGTAAAACATAATGATGCGATGATGGTTGCGACTTGCAGTGGATCGCATTTGAAACGGGATATGTACATCCTTCTAAAGGCCTGGAAACATACTCTAAGCACGCGCACATCATTCACGCAATAACGCTCACATTCATCAGCTATATTATAAGGGTTACTTTCATTAAAACTGTCGTAGTATCGATCAAAGTCTTCATCCATGCAGTCAAAATAATGTTTGGGGGGTGGTGGGCCTACGTAGTTTAAAGTCTCGCTGGTGAGGAAAGTGTATGGGAAGTACCCTTTGGAAACTTCAGCTGCTACTCCCATCACCTTGGGTAGCTTTGCTAATTTACAAGGTGTGAATAATAAAGTATCTTTAAATTGTACATTGCCTCAGGGAATCACAGATAGTAGCATGACTCACGGTCTTACAGTGGGCGGAGCTTAGAATTTTCGCCTGTGCACACACAAAGGAGAAAGTGAAACGCTAATTGAAACATGAGTTATTTAATAAACGAGATATTCAGTTAACACAAGAAATAACAGAAAACACAAGAAAAAACAAATGCTTAGATTTGGTGATCACGAACAACAGAAACCTAAAGAAACCTGTACTCGATATGAAGGGCTTTCATATCGTTCAGTAGTATTTTTGTTCCCAACAACCGGATGGTAAGTCATCTTTAAATACGTCTAGAATACAATCAAAAGCACGCACAAAGAGTTCATCGTTAGTTACATTATTAAACAAGTTTATAAACACGCTTTTCCAATCGAGGGTTTATTTCTACCGACCCGAGCTTTTCAATCGTGAACACGTCTTCACTCAACATAGCGGCATTGAAATAATCTTCTAAATCGTTACGACAACTGCGTTATATAAAGAAATAGTTCTTCAGTATAATTTTCACGAACTAGGCATATTTTATAATGTTTTACTAAACATCTTCATACACCGGCGCATTATTTGAGAGGAACATATGCTCATATTTTTCCTTTCTGCCCGTCAAACGATACTCATCTCTAAAGTCTGTTAAAAACTCACGCAGGACACTAGCCACAACCTCACTACGAACCTCGTCATGATATACATTAATATAGTGATAAAAATACTTAAGATTGTCCATGCTCACGAGATTCACATTTTCAGTCGTAGGGCATGAGTAATCGACATGGTGTAGCATGACGTAATGCGGCTTGTCACACCACCCATCCGCAAGACTCATTATCCATACCTGCTGCTTCTCTTCTGCACACGCTGTTTCTTTTACTTTAGACTTTATAAAGTTTAGATCTGCAGCATACTTCAGCACATCGTCAGTGCAACGAAAGCCTTCAATGGTCTCACCAGAACATCCGTAGAGTATTTGCATCTTGGAACTTCACACAATCCAATGTGGTTTTAAAAGAGGCATAGGAGGGGGGAATAGGAAGTTTTTCGGTATCCGCCACATCCTGGCACTTTGCTGAATACCATTTCATAAACGTTGTACAAACAATATTAAAGGTCGCCATTTGAATACACGTCTGATTTTTCTTCTGAATACACGTCTGATCTCTCGGTCTTACTGCAATCGACTGATCACGCAGGGAATCACAGATAGCAACATGGCTCAGGTCTTACAGTGGGCGGAGCTTAGAATTTTCGCCTGTGCACACACAAAGGAGAAAGTGAAACGCTAATTGAAACATGAGTTATTTAATAAACGAGATATTCAGTTAACACAAGAAATAACAGAAAACACAAGAAAAAACAAATGCTTAGATTTGGTGATCACAAACAACAGAAACCTAATACTTTAAAGAAAGCATTCTATTAAATACTTTTAGCCTATGTTCACGAATTAATACCGGTTAAAATAGATTCGACAAGAAGACCGGCTGGACTGATTTTATAGAAATTCAAGGATTCCAAGTTGATCACGAGAGAAGCTATGTAGTCATCTTCCATGCTGCAAAATCTCATCGTTAGCCTGCCTGCTCAGAGCACCGACAAGAGGTAAAATCGAATCCACATCAACACAAAATTTTAGTCGCTAAAATAACAGCCTGAGTATTGTTCATGTTCTAAATTATCTTTGAGTCGTTTTGATAAAATTGAGTAAACTGCAGCCTTTGTTTCCTGATCAGAAACTCTCCGTCTTTTTCTGGTATGGTGCAAGGCTTCGTTGCAACCATATTCACTGCACGAGTCTACTTCACAGTCGTTGCCTTCTAATCTAGATTTACACTCTTCACTAATGCATTCGATGGGTGAATAATCATCTTGGTTGATATTATTGACACCACATTCGAGAGGGCTCACTGGGGTAACGGACACTTCAGGTAATGGCGCGGACGCTTGAGGTGGGTCGGGGACAATCTCCTCAGGTTGCCCTTGTGGCGGGGCAAATATTGTGTGGGGGTAATTATGTGTTGCTTCTAAGTAAGCAAAACGGGCCTTATGTAACACAGTGGCAATTAATAATGATTTATGCAAAGATGCACCAGCTCTTCTGGAACGTCTGGATGCAATTTTACCGAGCGAATATTTATCAACTTGTATGCTTCAAACCCGTTTGGAACGTCAGATATCATGTTCACCACCTAGGAAATGGTCAAGGCACAGAGAGCTAACTAACACGACTCTATCCTCTATTACCAATCTTGTAATGAGTTAAAGTGAAAGTTTCGCCTGCCTTTATACAATGTCGTTCTGACGTCGTTATCAAGCTCCACACAGGGAATTTCCAGGAAGTAACATGAATCACGTTGCTGTTCTTTCACCTGTACACACACACACACACACACACACACACACACACACACACACACACACAAAGGAGAAAGTGATACGTTGGTTGAAACATGATTTATTTAATAAAATAAATATTCAAGCTATATATATATATATATATATATATTTACAAACACGTGTAATAAATAAGTTAACAACAGCACAATGATTATATTCAAGACATATTTACAAACGTGTGATAAATAAGTTAACAATTGAATTTCTGTAACCCGAGAGACGACGGACGGAGTCATTACAAGCTCAGCTCCGCGTGCTTGTAATGACTCCGTCCGTCGTCTCTCGGGTTACATAATTCATTGTTAACTTGTTTATACACATGTTTTTAATATATGTCTTGAATATAGCCATTGATGTGTTGTTAACTTATTTATTACACGTGTTTGTAAATATATTATATATATATATATATATATAGCTTGAATATTTATTTTATTAAATAAATCATGTTTCAACCAACGTATCACTTTCTCCTTTGTGTGTGTGTGTGTGTGTGTGTGTGTGTGTGTGTGTGTGTGTGTGTGTACAGGTGAAAGAACAGCAACGTGATTCATGTTACTTCCTGGAAATTCCCTGTGTGGAGCTTGATAACGACGTCAGAACGACATTGTATAAAGGCAGGCGAAACTTTCACTTTAACTCATTACAAGATTGGTAATAGAGGATAGAGTCGTGTTAGTTAGCTCTCTGTGCCTTGACCATTTCCTAGGTGGTGAACATGATATCTGACGTTCCAAACGGGTTTGAAGCATACAAGTTGATAAATATTCGCTCGGTAAAATTGCATCCAGACGTTCCAGAAGAGCTGGTGCATCTTTGCATAAATCATTATTAATTGCCACTGTGTTACATAAGGCCCGTTTTGCTTACTTAGAAGCAACACATAATTACCCCCACACAATATTTGCCCCGCCACAAGGGCAACCTGAGGAGATTGTCCCCGACCCACCTCAAGCGTCCGCGCCATTACCTGAAGTGTCCGTTACCCCAGTGAGCCCTCTCGAATGTGGTGTCAATAATATCAACCAAGATGATTATTCACCCATCGAATGCATTAGTGAAGAGTGTAAATCTAGATTAGAAGGCAACGACTGTGAAGTAGACTCGTGCAGTGAATATGGTTGCAACGAAGCCTTGCACCATACCAGAAAAAGACGGAGAGTTTCTGATCAGGAAACAAAGGCTGCAGTTTACTCAATTTTATCAAAACGACTCAAAGATAATTTAGAACATGAACAATACTCAGGCTGTTATTTTAGCGACTAAAATTTTGTGTTGATGTGGATTCGATTTTACCTCTTGTCGGTGCTCTGAGCAGGCAGGCTAACGATGAGATTTTGCAGCATGGAAGATGACTACATAGCTTCTCTCGTGATCAACTTGGAATCCTTGAATTTCTATAAAATCAGTCCAGCCGGTCTTCTTGTCGAATCTATTTTAAGACCGGTATTAATTCGTGAACATAGGCTAAAAGTATTTAATAGAATGCTTTCTTTAAAGTATTAGGTTTCTGTTGTTTGTGATCACCAAATCTAAGCATTTGTTTTTTCTTGTGTTTTCTGTTATTTCTTGTGTTAACTGAATATCTCGTTTATTAAATAACTCATGTTTCAATTAGCGTTTCACTTTCTCCTTTGTGTGTGCACAGGCGAAAATTCTAAGCTCCGCCCACTGTAAGACCTTGAGCCATGTTGCTATCTGTGATTCCCTGCGTGATCAGTCGATTGCAGTAAGACCGAGAGATCAGATGTGTATTCAGAAGAAAAATCAGACGTGTATTCAAATGGCGACCTTTAATATTGTTTGTACAACGTTTATGAAATGGTATTCAGCAAAGTGCCAGGATGTGGCGGATACCGAAAAACTTCCTATTCCCCCCCCCCCTCCTATGCCTCTTTTAAAACCACATTGGATTGTGTGAAGTTCCAAGATGCGCAAATACTCTACGGATGTTCTGGTGAGACCATTGAAGGCTTTCGTTGCACTGACGATGTGCTGAAGTATGCTGCAGATCTAAACTTTATAAAGTCTAAAGTAAAAGAAACAGCGTGTGCAGAAGAGAAGCAGCAGGTATGGATAATGAGTCTTGCGGATGGGTGGTGTGACAAGCCGCATTACGTCATGCTACACCATGTCGATTACTCATGCCCTACGACTGAAAATGTGAATCTCGTGAGCATGGACAATCTTAAGTATTTTTACCACTATATTAATGTATATCATGACGAGGTTCGTAGTGAGGTTGTGGCTAGTGTCCTGCGTGAGTTTTTAACAGACTTTAGAGATGAGTATCGTTTGACGGGCAGAAAGGAAAAATATGAGCATATGTTCCTCTCAAATAATGCGCCGGTGTATGAAGATGTTAGTAAAACATTATAAAATATGCCTAGTTCGTGAAAATTATACTGAAGAACTATTTCTTTATATAACGGGCAGTTGTCGTAACGATTTAGAAGATTATTTCAAATGCCGCTATGTTGAGTGAAGACGTGTTCACGATTGAAAAGCTCGGGTCGGTAGAAATAAACCCTCGATTGGAAAAGCGTGTTTATAAACTTGTTTAATAATGTAACTAACGATGAACTCTTTGTGCGTGCTTTTGATTGTATTCTAGACGTATTTAAAGATGACTTACCATCCGGTTGTTGGGAACAAAAATACTACTGAACGATATGAAAGCCCTTCATATCGAGTACAGGTTTCTTTAGGTTTCTGTTGTTCGTGATCACCAAATCTAAGCATTTGTTTTTTTCTTGTGTTTTCTGTTATTTCTTGTGTTAACTGAATATCTCGTTTATTAAATAACTCATGTTTCAATTAGCGTTTCACTTTCTCCTTTGTGTGTGTGCACAGGCGAAAATTCTAAGCTCCGCCCACTGTAAGACCGTGAGTCATGCTACTATCTGTGATTCCCTGAGGCAATGTACAATTTAAAGATACTTTATTATTCACACCTTGTAAATTAGCAAAGCTACCCAAGGTGATGGGAGTAGCAGCTGAAGTTTCCAAAGGGTACTTCCCATACACTTTCCTCACCAGCGAGACTTTAAACTACGTAGGCCCACCACCCCCCAAACATTATTTTGACTGCATGGATGAAGACTTTGATCGATACTACGACAGTTTTAATGAAAGTAACCCTTATAATATAGCTGATGAATGTGAGCGTTATTGCGTGAATGATGTGCGCGTGCTTAGAGTATGTTTCCAGGCCTTTAGAAGGATGTACATATCCCGTTTCAAATGCGATCCACTGCAAGTCGCAACCATCATCGCATCATTATGTTTTACGGTGTTCAAGAATAACTTCATGCCGAAAGACACCTTAGCCATTATTCACCGAAACAATCCCCGCAGTTACGGGCACAAGGCTATTTACTGGCTCATACACCTACAGCAACAGACAGGTGTATACATAAAGCACGCCCACAACACGGGTGAAGTACCCATTAAGATTAATGGACGTGTTTTTTGGGTTGATGGGTTAAGTGAAAACCGTGTCACTGGTGTGAAGACTGTGTACTCCTTTAACGGTTTGCTGGTGGCATGGATGCCCCCGTCCTGAGTGCGGAGTCACCGGAGATATCAACGGTAGGTCTCCTGCCGACTGTCTTGCATCGACCCGCGGTTCAAACTGTAGGTCTAAGGTGGTCATTACACATAATAAAAGAAAGTGGTTGGCGGATCATAGGTGCCAGGTAACTGGCGGTGGATGACTCCCCATCCAACTACCACTCAGATCCAACGTCGCTTAACGTAGTTGGAGTTATGATAAAAGAAAATTATGACAGTGGGTATGAGTAAGTTGTTTGATGTAATAGAACGCAACATTCTACTCAATAATTTGTGCTGTTGCGGTATTAGAGGATTAATCAGTGACTGAATTAAAAGTTATTTGCCCGATAGATATAATATGCATCAGTAAATGTGGCTTACACCACTAAAGCAGGTATGGTTTTCGACTTTCTCAGAAGTATGATACATATTAGCTGGGGGAATCTCTACTGAACTTCATTGCTAATAACTCTCAGTAATCGAATGACACCCCAAGTCTTACCTTTTCATTATAAATGGAATCCTTTATTTGAGCAAAACTCTCGCTCTCTTTCTATATATATATATATATATATATATGTATATATATTATATATATATATATATTTATAATATATAGTGTATGAGAGATAATTGTTATTATTACTAAATTGAGGTTATTGGATCTGGGCAAGGCGTAATAATGTAATAGACCATAATATTCTATTGAAATAATTTGTATTGTTATGGTTTTAGATAATTTAGGCGCTAATTGTATTGTCTACATCGATTCCATCCGTGATATAAAAATAAGTGCATATTTTATTTAATTACATTTATCTGCTGCGGTGGATGACTCCCCATCCAACTACCACTCAGATCCAACGTCGCTTAACGTAGTTGGAGTTATGATAAAAGAAAATTATGACAGTGGGTATGAGTAAGTTGTTTGATGTAATAGAGCGCAACATTCTACTCAATAATTTGTGCTGTTGCGGTATTAGAGGATTAATCAGTGACTGAATTAAAAGTTATTTGCCCGATAGATATAATATGCATCAGTAAATGTGGCTTACACCACTAAACCGTTTGCCAAACACGGTGTTCCACGGTAAATTCAATTTATATATATATATATATATATATATATATATATATATTAGGGTGTCACTTAAATGCAAAGTTTTAAATTTTCATGCTGACACCCCGCGAATCTATTCCATTGGTAAAAAAACATGGTGACTGAAAAATCTTTTTATTTGAATAACTATAAAAGGTCGCCCCCGCCTTCCAAAGTTTAATGCTTGCGCGGCGTCTCCATAATCGTTCATTAGATATCTATATATCTCTATATATGTGTGTGTGTGTGTATCTGTGTGTGTCTGAATATCTGAGAAATAAAGTGAACAATACTTAACGATTCACCGTTTCTCATTTCAGCTACGTGATTTCTGGTGATGGAAACCCGGAAGTGTATATACCTATTAGGGGCAGCGGTTGATGAAGTGAAAGGATGCAAGCTTCCTTCCTACAGGCAAGCATTCGGTTACTTCCTTTACCTTCACCATGAAAGAAAATGACAATACGTGACGCGTTGAGGAAGTCACTTCGAGCAGTGATGTCCTTCTGGGAGAAAGCTCACATTCCAACCAGACTCGAGACACACTCCGTCAGCAAACTGGATAAAGTCTTCGAGGAGTGGAAAGGACTCAAAAAACACGCCTCAAGGACGAGCGATTCACACAAGACGAAAGAAAAAGAATTCATTGAACGCCTCGATCGTCTCTTTGACATCGCCCACGCTGATTGTGAGAAATTGGTCAAGTACCCAGAGGATTGGGAGTTCCTTCAGCAGCAGCGCCAGAAAGGACGTCCAGGTTCAATGGCAGGTTTGGACATGACCCATCAGCGCCAAGTCAAAGATTGTACTCGACGTCGGGAGGAAGAGGAGAAACGAAGAAAGCGATCAGCAGCTGAAATGGAGGCAGTATCCAACGAAGCGGTTTTGGAGTCCTCATCCTCCAGCTCAGATGATAGCGAAGAAAAAGGAGCATGTGGTGGTTCGTTAGCGTCTAAACAAAGAGCAACGAAGAACATCATGACATCGGAATTGGCGGCAGCGCTTGATCGCACGCAACTCTCGTCAAGAAAGGCCACATATCTGCTGTTTGAGGCAGCTTCCAGCTTAGGGCATGATGCTAGCGACTACAACATCAATCGTGGATCCATTCATCGTCAGCGTGAAAAATTCCGTACCCTTAAGGCTCGGCAACTGAAGAGCGAGTTCCAAGGCAATAGTCCGTTGACTGTTTACTGGGACGGAAAACTCATGCAAGATCTGACGTCACGAGAATATGTTGACCGCTTACCTATTCTTGTATCTGGCTCCGGGACAGAGCAGCTCCTCGGGGTGCCAAAACTTCTGTCAGGAACCGCGCTGGCACAAACAAATGCCATCATAGATTGCCTGAATGAATGGGGAGTGACCGATCATGTCAAATCTGTGTGTTTCGACACAACCGCGACAAACACAGGCCACCGTGGAGGAACTTGTGTTCTTTTGGAAGAAAAAGTTGGACGTGACCTGTTACACTGCGCGTGCAGACACCATGTACTGGAGTTGGTGCTACAGGCGGCATTCGCAGCATCGCTAGATTCAGTATCTACCGGTCCAGAAATTCTACTTTTCAAGCGCTTCCATGATTATTGGACCCGCATTGACCAGCAACAGTTCCAAACTGCGGACACAGATGCGTTCACCAAAGCAGCTATTTTTAAGCATAGAACGGAGCTCATTGAGTTTGCAAAATCACAAGCACTTCAAGTTCGTGATGACTATCAGGAATTCCTCGATCTTTCCGTCATCTTTCTTGGAGGAGTTCCATACAAGGGTCTAAACTTCCGCGCCCCTGGTGCTATGCACCGGGCGAGATGGATGGCTAAGGGCTCTATGCCATCAAGATCTGGCTCTTCCGAAGACAGTTTAAACTGACGAACACTGAGGAACGCGGAATTCGAGATATCTGCCTTTTTTCTGTTCTAGTTTACATGAAAGCGTGGGCAACAGCTCATCTGTCCATCGAAGCTCCGCTGAATGATTGGGAATTGATGAGGACGCTCCTTCGATACCCGCACAAGAAGATCTCTGATGGTACCACCAAGAAGCTGTCTGCGCACCTGTGGTACCATTCGGAGGAGGCAGTGGGTCTGGCGTTCTTTGATGAGAGGATATCGATGGAAGTGAAGTGCAGCATGGTTGCAGCGTTAGATCAAGAAGCCCCTCAAATGCCGCCAAAACGACCTTTGGTTCTTGATACTATGTTCCTCAGTGACAGCAAAAGACTGGAGCAACTGATCACAAAGAACACCCGAGGATTCTTCTCAAAACATCAGTTGCCAGATTGCTTTCTGCTCCACCATCCCAGTTCATGGACGTCAAACTCTGAATACGTGCAAGCTCGGGATGTGGTCTCCAAACTTGCAGTGGTGAACGACAGAGCAGAACGGGCCGTGGCTCTGGTGAAGGAGCTGAACGGAAAGTTGACAGTGAAAGAAGAACAGCTCCAGTTCCTCGTTCAAGTTGTCACTGACCACAGAAAGCACACCCAGCTCCGAACAAATCAGCATTAGTGAGACGCGAAAGAACTAATCACTGATCAGCGTATGAGCACCAATTATTCTGCTACTGTATATGTATTTTATTTCTCAAAGTTTTGCTTTTGTTGCTTCTCCATTTGTGTATCATTATTCGCCAAATTATGTCTTCTATTTTGATTATATAATAAACTGTTTGTATTCTTTGCGTTTTTAAGTGTCTTACTTTCGTTATTTCACCAAATTGCCTTGTTTTTTATTATCTGGTTCGGCCCAAGCTGTGAACAATGAACAGCTTGTGACGTCAACAAATGGGTCTTGTTTTCAGTGACGAGGGCGACCTTTAAATGATGACCAATCAGGACCAATTTCTCTTCCGTATGTTGTACACCAAATGGAACAATTTTAGGGGGTGTCATAGGAAAATATCCATCGTTTAATTTTCCCCCTATTACCTAGTGACACCCTAATATATATACACCTTCTAATTATATTTTAAAAGAGGATTCATTTCCACATTAAACTGTGATTCGACAATCCTTTCAAAAGGTCTCCAGGAGATATGAAAAACGCATTGGTTTGTGGTCTGTGTGTGTGTGTGTGTGTGTGTGTGATATGTTAATATACAAACATAGCTGGGGAATGTACGATTATATATATATATATATATATATATATATATATATATATAGATAGATAGATAGATGGGGTTCGGGGGACAAATATTTGGTGTTTTGGTGGTCATTACACATAATAAAAGAAAGTGGTTGGCAGATAAATGGGCACCCTACGTGTCCTAGTGGTTAAGACGCGGGGCTGTTGATGGTTCAAACTGTAGGTCTAAGGTGGTCATTACACATAATAAAAGAAAGTGGTTGGCAGATAAATGGGCACCCAACGTGTCCTAGTGGTTAAGACGCTGGGCTGTTGATGGTTCAAACTGTAGGTCTAAGGTGGTCATTCCACATAATAAAAGAAAGTGGTTGGCAGATAAATGGGTACCCTACGTGTCCTAGTGGTTAAGACGCGGGGCTGTTGATGGTTCAAACTGTAGGTCTAAGGTGGTCATTACACATAATAAAAGAAAGTGGTTGGCAGATAAATGGGCACCCTACGTGTCCTAGATATATATATATATATATATGGATGAAATTCACAATAAAACGTGAAATGAATGAATGCTGAAACAAGGAGTGAGGCGAGGTATTGCCTGATTTGACTCGTAGAAAGGTAAGATATGGCCGACCGATTTTGGCAGATTCTCGGAAATCCTTTCCTCTATCGGATTATGTTTTGGGTATTTCCAACTTTCTTCGTCTCTTTAAATTTCGTTTTTCAATTTTCTTCGCAGGGAATTGAAAAACGAAATTTAAGAGACGAAGAAAGTTGGAAATATTTTAGAGATCTGGATTTAAAGCTTTTGTTAATGAAGAATATTAAATATACTCGTATTTATAGTAAATATTGATGTAGTCTTATGATAATACAATAACTAAAATTTTAGTTATCTCATTCACATGAATTGGAACTCTTTATTCACGTATTATTTATTGATTGGTGCATAATTAGTTGGGTTTCCCTTATAAAAATCGTCTAACGATTTATTTATTGGGTAACTTTACTAATTCTATTAACGCGTAATGAAAGAGGTGCTTGTGTTATTTTATACGGTCGAATCTTGTATAACCATATATTGTGGTATTTTATATGATTCATTAGCTTATTATATATACAAGGGAATAACAGCCGTTATATATGTGTTACACGATTAATGGGACACATGGCGCTATCTGGAATTACGGTAAACTATGTTATTTGTTTCATTCAAGTAAAATAACATAGTTTACCGTAAAATGAAGTTTTCTATTATGACGTTTTCG
>JAJOZX010011755.1:37500-40000 GCA_023014485.1 Bathynomus jamesi | reverse complement strand
GGGACTAGTTTCTCCATTATTTTCCAAGTGTAAATAATGGTGTATCTCTCTCTCCTCCTTTCCAGTGAATATAGGTTTAATTCGCGTAACCCTTCCCAGTAGTTTAGTTCTTTGCACCCCTTGATTTTGGCTGTGAAGCTTCTCTGAATCCCTTCTAGTTGTCTAATGTTTTATTTTTTATATGGGCATGTTAGGACCGAGCAGTATTCTAATTTGGGTATGATCAGTGTTTTCAGTAGAGGAATCATTATATTCCTATCCCTTCGTTTAAAGGTTCTCAGTATCTGCCCAGTTACTTTCTTTGCTCTGTTTACTGCTATCTTATTTTGTGTTTCAAATTTCGCATCATCAGTTATTACAACCCCTAAGTCTTTTGCTTTAGAATTTCTTTGAATTTCCTGTCCATTTGGGTATAATATTCCATGGATTTTAGGTCCTCTCTTTTTCCGTACCGTAACAGCTGAAATTTCTCAGTGTTAAACTTCGTATTGTTGTCTTCCGTCCACTTGCAGATTCTGTTCATGTCGGTTTGTAGAAATCCTATATCCTCTGGGTTTCTTATTTTCGACTGACCTCTGTGTTATCGGCAAAGGATGTTACTGTGCTGTCTCTGGTGACGTCCTCATCTATGTCAGTTAGCGTGATTATGAAGAGTACTGGAGCTAATACTGTTCCTTGTGGTACTGAGCTGAGGGACCTCTGATTCTGATGAAGATGCTTCTTGTACTGTAACAGTGTGACCTAAAATATATGCCCTCCCCCCAAAAAAAAATGATAAATTATTTTTGGGAGCACCTTTCTGGATCACCCTGTATTGTAGCCTTGATAATGTCTGAAGTACACAGACGAAACATCAGAAAATCTACAATTAAAGCAATAACCTCGTTTTACTCAAGGATTTTTGTCTGAAGAAAATTTCTTTGAAGACATATTACTTTCTTAATAATAATAATAATAATTAATAATAATAATAAAATAATAATTAATAGTCAATTTGGGTATCATTTATTACTTAATAAAAAACATTCGAAGGCACTAGGGTGCCAATCGATGCCTGACCTCGTGTGCCTGGGTGTCTTACTATTCACCGAGCGAGCTGCAGCTCTTAAGTTCTTTTCTCTCTTTGGGGGTTGGTCACGACGCGCGAAAAAAGAGGTCGACTCCTCATTATAATCTAAAAAATAAGTCGTAAAGCGAGTTGTACATCCACGCGACTCAGTGCTCAATTCACGAACTTTCTTTCTTTACAGTATATATATATATATATATATATATATATATATATATGAAAATTATTTCACGAAAGTAACACGTGAAAATTATTTATGATGAATAAAACCACGAAGGAAAGGAAACACAAAAGGTGCTCAAGCGCTTTCGTCTAATGACATCCTCAGGAACACTGAAGTACATAAAGAGTTACAGCCTATATATAGGTTACAGAAAAAATTAGACGAAAGCGCTTGAGCACCATTCCGTGCTTCCCTTCTCTCGCGGTCCCATTCATCACAAATATCTTTCACGTGCCACCCTCGTGAAATATTTTCATATATACATATACATACACAGGGCGTCCCAAAAAATGTATACACACTTTAACAGCTGATAGCTCAATTGATGTTTCTTTCTTTCCAAGTTAAACCCATTAGAATTAATAATGGCATTCAGACTAAGCTTTGAACAAGGAATTCATTCTAAAATGCTACTGGAAGTGTGAAAACGCAGTTGAAGTGCAAAGACAGTTTAGGAGGGAGTTTCAAACAGATCCACCAACGCGACTTACCATCACTCGAATTAGAGATAATTTGAAGCCGATGGAACTGTTCAGAATGTCCACAGAAGCGTTCCGGAGACCACGGACATCGACAAGCCCCACAAAGCAAGAAAGAGTACTGGAAACGTATCACCAAAGTCCAAGAAAATCTGTGCGGCAAGCGAGTCGTGAGGTAGGAATTTCAGAATCGTCTGTCCAACGCATTTTGAAGCGCTGTCAATGAAAGTTACATTCCAAGATTAGTCCATGCTATTAATGAAGATGATGATCCGGACCGAAGAGTGGAGTATTGCGAGTGGTACTTGGCACGATGTGGATGGTGGATTGGACGAAGGGGTTTCGTAGAATACCCTCCGCGTTCACCAGACCTCACACCACTAACTTTTTTTATGGGGATACTTAAAAGACAAAGTCTACGCTATAAAACCTGCAACAGTCGCTGAATTGAGAGCAGCCATTGAACGAGAATGCACAAATACCAAACGAAATGTTTCGTGATGTTTGCGATTCCATTGCTTCGCGTTATCAGCAGTGCCTGGACCAGAACGGACGTCAGTTTGAAAACAGGCGTTGACAAAACAATTAAAATAATGTCTGTAGATTCTATTACATTTTGAAAATGAAATGTATTTTAATAAACACTGCCTTTATAATTATTTAAAGTGTGTATACATTTTTTTGGGACGCCCTGTATATATATATATATATATATATATATATATATTA
>JAJOZX010011755.1:12500-32500 GCA_023014485.1 Bathynomus jamesi | reverse complement strand
GAAGTGCTCCTTTTCATATTTTGAGCCTCATTTCAGTTTCTCTCTGGCTGTGTGTGACCCTGATTTTGAAGAGAATATTTAGGACGTTGATTCACGCGTTAAATCTCCGATGTTCATTTCTTGGTGTAGAGAATTAACAGGCCTTTTCCTAAATATCTGTAAAACGTAAGATGACCCCAAATCAATTGATATTTTATTACTCTGATAGCGCATGTGGCCTCTTATAAATATTGAAACAATAAAGCAACGGTAATAGAGTCTATTTGACAAATGTAATTATCGTACCAAATTTATACAATTGTTGAAACTGCGCAAGAAACGCCTGAATAGACTTCTCCACCATATCACTACGTATTATGCGATATAGTTTTGTAGGTTATGAAAGGGTTTCGCTCAAAAGATCAGTATTTTGTACGTAAACTAACTCATTAGCTACACTGAGAGCATCATTTCCAAAAGCTTTTTTTAATAATTTCGTTCTTCTCTGAACGCGCGTTGTTCCATTTGAGAGATTTATACGTACTGCA
Organism: Bathynomus jamesi; assembly: GCA_023014485.1. Classification (NCBI taxonomy): domain Eukaryota; kingdom Metazoa; phylum Arthropoda; class Malacostraca; order Isopoda; family Cirolanidae; genus Bathynomus; species Bathynomus jamesi. The sequence goes on along the minus strand of JAJOZX010011755.1, from coordinate 31,973 downwards.
AAAACACACCCTCCTTTTAAGCGCTCCAACCAACTACTGACTCATGGTAGCAGATTTTGCTTCAGACTGCAGACGCCAGAGGGCAGGAAGACTCACATATGTAAACAGTTATTTCTTATTTGCATTCATTTGTCCGTAGCAATAAAACTATTGATACTTTTTGATCACTCCTCGTATGTATATATAATATATATATATATATATATATATATATATATATGTTTCGTGCGTCGGTCTCTTTTCACACGAAGGTCAAGCTGGTGGTCCCACCTCTAGGCCTGGCCTGATAGAGGAGTGATTTGCTCTCTTGCGATCTCCATCGCACATAGCCAGACACAGTCAGCTCATCCGGTACCGTCCTAAGCCATATATATATATATATATATTAGTGATGTAGCGGATGTCATTTTTTTCACATCCGCGGATGCGGATGCGGATGAGGATGTTTGGTTTCAACATCCGCGGATGCGGATGTCTACATTTTCGTTATTTTTTAGGATATATTCGAGATTTGTTGTGTTTAACGTATATAATAAGTTATTATATAGAGAGAGCTGTAGCTATAATGTAGTATAATTGATTAATTGTACAATAATTGCTGTACTTTTCTCTGAACATATAAAATAATATCAAGCATCTAACTAATATAGAAATCAATTAGTGAATTCGTCTGCAAATAAATTCGTTATATTTTGTTGAGTTTCAGCCACAATTAGAAACCATAATTGTGTTACCAGGATGCGGGACGTGAACCCAACTCAAATGCACCCCACCGACCTCTTTCCCCAACCTCCACCCTTATAGAAAGAGATCTTTAATTAGCTTGATAACTATTTATATTAAGTTTAAAGTTTTATTAGGCATATTTATAAATGAGTAATTAAAATAAAGTAAACTAAGATGTTCATCGTTTAATGTTCAAACTTAATTATAGGAAGGTTATGCTTAAGGAACATTAATTTTTCTGCCAGTCTGTTTCTCTTTTCATCATATATTAAATCCAGCACTGCTAAATAATCTCTCGCTTGGTACGTTTGTTGGAGGACAGGCTAAATGTTTCCTTGCAAGTTTACTCAAGTATGGATAGATATTCTGCGTATTTTTCCACCAACTAATAGGATTGTCACATGCAGCCAGGCGTTTTTCTTGGTGATAGCTCTCGATCATTTTTACTACATCTTTTGACATCGCGTAGGTCTCGTCATTGCTGCTTGACTCAAGAAACTGAGAGACAGATTCTGTGATAGATTTGCTTGTTGAAGGTGTTGGTTCTGTCACTGAAACTTTTATTCTTTTGGTGGGTGGCGAAGCGACAGATTCAAGAGATTGAAGCTCTTCAACTGCTTTGCCAAGTGATGATTTAACTCGTTCTAATGTACTAGGTGAAAATAACTTAGCTTTGTAACGTGGATCTAAGTAGGTTGCAAGAGAGTAACTTCATACAAGAACAGCCTCTCGTCTTGTCGCTTGCATCACTTTTGCACACAATGAACTAGTTCTATTAATATAGTAGAATTTGATAATTTCCGCTTATTAATGACGTTTTATCTCAACGGTCCACATCCGCACGACATCCGCAGTCCAAAGTGCGGATGCGGGTGCGGATGCGAGAAAATGTGCGGATGTTCCGCGGATGCGGATGCGAGAAAATGTGCGGATGTTCCGCGGATGCGGATGTGACCTACATCACTAATATATATATATATATATATATATATATATGTGTGTGTGTGTGTGTGTGTGTGTGTGTATATTATATGTGTGTGTGTGTGTATATATATATTATATATATATACACAGTATATATATATATATATATATATATGCGCCTCGGTGGTGGAGTGGTTAGCATCGCTGACTACGAATCCATTGGCCCCGGGATCAAGACCTGGTGACGGCAGGCGGCGCGCAGCAAAACCCAGCTGTTCATCCATCTACACAATAAAAAGAAAATTGGTTGGTAGATAAATGGGTGCCCTGGGTAGCCGAGTGGTTAAGACGCTGGGTGGGGCGTGTTCGGATTCCACGTTAAACTGTAGGTCTAAGGAGGAGTGACAAGCTTGACCTTCGTCAGAATGAATAATTCTGGCGGAAGCAAAACCAAGGTTAACCAAAGTATATATATATATATTATATATATTAGACTTTGTTCATAAAAATAATTTCAGGAAAATCTTTGTACAAATTATAATCTCAGGAGATAATTATGAAGAAAAAAACCTAATCAGAGAACCTCATTAGAAATAGTATCTGCTCCAGTCTTTGTTCCATTAACAAAATATTAATTTTTTTCTTCTCCTTCAAGAAGATTAGGAGAGTTCTTCAAGAAACCAAATGACATTGGATAAAAACGTTATATATATATATATATATATATATATATATATATATCGTAAAGAACGACGCTTGTATAGGAGAACATTCCGCGCAAGATGAGAAGAGAGAACGAACAAATGAAAAAATGAGGTAACCACCCGGGAATCGAACCCGGGATCTTCCGATTGCCGGTCAGATATGATAACCACTACACCATGGTCCTCAGTCGATCAGAAGTCGTAATTCCTCTACATACGCGCAGAAACCAATGCCCCGAGGGGGCACCTCCCGCATGCCGTATCTATATATACATTTCAACTGCAAAGAACACGCAGTATAAATAACGTAAAGAACGACGCTTGTATAGGAGAACATTCCGCGCAAGATGAGAAGAGAGAACGAACAAATGAAAAAAAGGTAACCACCCGGGAATCGAACCTCATTTTTTAATTTGTTCGTTCTCTTTTCTCATCTTGCGCGGAATGTTCTCCTATACAAGCGTCGTTCTTTACGTTATTTATACTGCGTGTTCTTTGCAGTTGAAATATATATATATATATATATATATATATAACAAAATGGTTAAATATGGCAATTATTTTTTTTTATTAATTTAATTTGAATGGTTTCAGATTTACATATGAAAAATAATAATTATTTTTTATTTTCATTTATTTTTGGTTCCTTTCAAAATAAATTCGGAAAATGAAAGCACTCAACCCGCCTCAGTTAAATCCTGCTGACTCATCGCTAGTAAAAAAGAAATTATGGTCATATTTACACGTCATGAAGGGAACTAACATGATACTTCGGCAAAAGTTAAAAATATTATAAAAATGTTAAGTACATGTTAATATTTTTAACCGTGTTAATAAATTAATACTAACTTTATTATCATTATTATTAATGGATAAATATTCGTACTCATTTTTTAAATTATTGATTATTATTATATCATTACTACAGGAGTTAAGTGAATGTGTTTTGCGTAAAGATAAAATAATTGTTTTCATTAATGTAAATTATATAGAGTAAAATGTCTACTCTATTCTTTAAATGTTTACAAAGACCACCAAAATGGGGTTGTTTACAATCCATGAAACAATTAAATTCACAATTACATCATGATTGTTGTTTATGTAAACAAAGTATTTTTACTCAGTGTAAACAGGCAACAATTGCGTTAAGTAAAATTCAGTGTATGTACAGTTTCGGAAAAAACAATTTTTGAAAACCCTAAAAAATTAGTAATTGATAAATATATTTTTCTTTGAATATTTTATTGCTTTTGGTGACTAATACAATTTCAAGGACTAAACTTAGTCATTATCAATTGTAATTTTTTTTTTTTTTTTTAAGAAATTTTATTTCTTGGTCAATTTTTTTTTCCCCAGAATTTGTACAATAGAGAGGCAGATTAAATGACCTTTTGGTATGATATAAATATTGTGGTACGTGTGTGTGTCATCGAATATACCCAGTATACGTTATCATACCCATCAATAAACTAGGGTACGTACTGTATATATGGTAATGCCGCAAGAGGCACTATCTCCCAATTTTTCGGGTGGAAATAGGAATTCCGAGTGAAAGTTAAAAAAAAAAAGTCAATACCTTTAATTAAGAAAAACACGAGTCAGGTAAATGCAATCATTACGATGCAGGAAATCTCAGGTTCGTGTAAATGAGAATAAGTTGCGCCATGACGGTTTATTTAGCTCAAAATCCTTTGTGTCAAGTCCACGACTGACTGACCATGAGAGGCTAATTAAAAATTAAAACGAAACCAACCAACGATGCTTTTTTTTTTTAATAAATTTGTCGAGTTACAATAATAATAAAATAAAATAGAGTGGTAGGAAATTTTATAAGAAAAACAGTTGTAGTAATCTTCCTATTTCGGTAAAGTTTTCAACATTACAGTTGGTTGGTCCAATTAAGAGAGATTACACAGTACACACTCTTAATATATCAGGTTGTAACATAAATTCTGCTCGATTAGAAAACGGACGATCGATAATAGAATAACCTCAAGATAATGTGAAATAGTTTTAGAAATGTTGCAAAATACACGCGGCGACAGGTTCGCACATGTTTTATCACGATACAGGATGACTTAGGTTAGTGTAAGCTTCGGCTAGTGTAGGATTAGGCTAATGAATATTTTCTCTGGTGTTTTTCATACAGTTACAACGCCACACCTACGATATTACAGTAATTGAAAAACATAAGAGCCCACGAAAGAGCATATTTGACATGTGATGCTGTACGAGTTCCATAAAGGATCTAACGCTTGTGAATCCGCAAGAAACATTCAAAGAGTTTATGGAAATGATGTGAGCGAATGGATGTGTAGGAGATGGTTTGAGAAGTTCAGAAATGGAGACTTCAGTCTGAAAGATTATTAACGAACAGGACGATCAAATGAGTTAGATGAAGAGTTGCTGAAAGCAACAGTGGATGAAAACCTAACGGTAACTGTAAGAGAACTTGGCCTGCAACTCAACGTTAGCCATATGACCATTCATCGTCATTTGAAGCTGTTAGGAAAAGTAGTGAAGGTTGGAAAATGGGTTCCGCATGATTTGTCACGAGTGAATCTTCAACATCGAATCGATATTTGCACATCACTGCATTCTCGGCAACTGCAGGCACCGTTTTTTAATCGGATCGTCACTGGGGATGAAAAATGGGTCCTCTATAACAATATTAAGCGTCGACATCAGTGGCTTAGCCGTGAAACAAAGCCTGAACCTCAGCCAAGGAATGGACGCCATCCAAAGAAAATTTTGCTATGCGTTTGGTGGGATATGCGAGGAATTATTCATTTTGAGCTTCTGCCAGATAACCAAACAATCACAGCTGAAGTCTACTGCCAACAACTCCAACGATTGAAGATGGCATTACAAGAAAAACGTCCCGCATTAATTAATCGCAGAGGTGTTCCATTCCACCAGGATAACGCGCGCCCTCACACTACTCGAATCACCACTGCCCAATTGGAGGCATTTGGTTGGGAAAAAATGCCTCATCCACCTTATTCTTCGGACATCGCACCTTCAGACTACCATTTATTCAGAAGTCCGCAACACCACCTAGATGGACAAAAGTTGCAATCCAGGGAAGCTATCGAAAACGAAGTGATCGCTTTTTCAACTCGAAACCAAGGGATTTCTTCGAACGTGGCATAAAAAAACTTTTCTACAAGTGGGGAGGAGGTTATAGAAAAAGAAGGGAATTATATTGATGATTAATTTGTCATTATGTCATTTAATTTTTGTTGTGAATAAACAAAAAATTCGAGCAAATTTGTCCTTATAAGTCAGTCAATTTTTGTTCTGGATGAACTAAAAAATCGAGCAGAATATGTTACAACCTTATAAATTTCCAGAATGAGGAAAAAATTATATATATATATATATATATATATATATATATATATATATATATATATATATATATACACACAGGGTGTTCCATAAAAGTTCGGTCTCATAGAAACATTTGTGTTAAATTAAATTTACAAGAGTAATACATTAGAACTAAATGTTCAAACTGATTTGTTGTTTTGGGAGATTTTTTTTTTTTGGTTGCAGGTAGAATAACACGCAATGGCTAATATGGAAGTGAATTACACTCGTGAGGAAAAGGCCTCCACCTTTTCCTCACGAGTGTAACTCACTTCCATATTAGTCATTACCTGTAACGAAAAAAAAAAAAGGTCCCAAAGCAAGACCTCAATTTGAACATTTGTTTCAGTCCTAATGTATTACTTTTGTAAATTTAATATAAAATAAATCTTCCTATGAGACCGGACTTGTGGAACACCCTGTATATATATATATATATTATTATTATTACTAAGAACAATGAAGAAACTGAACTACTTTATTGGAGTTAGATTTTCTTCCCCTTTACCAGAAAAGCTTCTGCACGCAGTTGATGAGAGAGAGAGAGAGAGAGAATAGATTAAACGTGACGTGTTTTTCTTAAGAAATAAATTTGAAGTGTCATCATCGATGAGGAAGTCGCAACGAACCAACGAGTGCTTGTTACGCCCCCGAGTAAGGCGCGCAGACCTAAATCAACCGATGTCAGAGGTTTAAGAGATAGGAGAATTCTAAACGTAGCCACACGTGGATAACTCCAGACCACAGTCTAGGTCGGTACTCAACAGTACGTCAGATGGAACAAAATCTCAATGCGCGTACAATTTAAATACGTATACTAGCAGTATCTGGCAACGCTGTTTCAGTCTTTCCCGCTTTAACTGTTACTGGGTATATGACGTGAAAATTAAGAGATTATATTCGTTATAAGTGCTCATTAAAATCTTATTATAGAAAAATGTCAACGTAAATTTACATTACATATTTAATAACATTCATTATACATATTTAATTACAAAATATTCTCCCTTGGAGTGACAAAACTAACCCGCTGGTGCCAAAACCGTTACATTTATGCGCACGCACGCATTTTAACAAGAGACCTAAAAAAAAAATATATATATATATATAAACTATGTCTAGAGCCAGTTCATAATTAATAATGTTTGGGAACAAAAGTTATGTGACGGAGGGAATTTGGGAACCTACAGCTTTATGCGTGATCTAAACCATCTACGGGTCGGTACATCATCCGAACGCGGTGGATGGTAACCCATACAACTAATGAGTAGACGCAACGCTACCAACCTGAAATAATAAATGCCATTTTATAAAAAGAAAACTGGGTTGAACCAAACACGTTATGTACGGTGAACTCGTCACTCCATTTCCTAACCATTTCTCAGACATGGCTCGGGACAAGTCCGTGTCTGGGGTCTCTTCCTAATTTATTTGGCTTGACCGTGGCATCCCTATCACGGGGTCTTAATCCCATTCGTGATTGAAAAACCAGAAACGGAACATCTAACGAGCAATCGGCCGAATTTTGACTGCTGTATAGACTGCACTTTGAAAATAAAAGTCTTCAATTCAGATGAAATAATTTCTTTTTGTATTTGCGTATTCTTGGGGAAGTTTTTTCTTCTTTTGAATATCAAAGCTTCTTTGCAGATGATAGAATAACTTCTGCTAATGATACATAACTTCTTTCGGCAGAAAATAACGTCTTCAAAACTTAATTTTGGAGTGAATTGAGAAAACAAGATATCTCCATTGAGACTTATCTATTTTTTACTGTATGTTTACATTGTTTGTATCTCAACTGTTTGTGACTCATACTGTAATTCAAAGCTCTAGAATAAACTCCTTAATGATCGTTTTTGTCATAAGTTAATGAAGGAGTTCCCTTCATCTAATTACAGAGACACTAAGTTCAATTTTATATTTGTTTTTTACCTTCGTCCGAGGAGCAATTTCGAACTACTGTTTTCGTGAGAGAAAGTTGAGAAATGATTTCCCAAGGGGCTTTTCACAAAATTTAAAAAAAATTAATTTCAAGTAAATAATCTTATGAACTTAAACAAATTTAGAGGTATTAACACACACACACACACACACACACACACACACACCACACACACATATATATATATATATATATATATATAAGCAAACAACCACAGGGAAAAAGGAAAAGAGAAACACGAATTCCGAGCGCTTTCATGATATATTCACATTTTCAAGGACAAGAAAAATGTGAATATATCACGAAAGCGCTCGGAATTCGTGTTTCTTTTTTCCTTTTTCCCTGTGATCGTTTGCTTATTAATAAGATCACGTGTTATTTTGTGATTTTACTGCATATATATATATATATATATATGGGATGAATTTCACAATTAAACACGTGAAATGAATGAATGAATGATGTAAACCCACAAGGAAAAGGAAATATGATTCCAAGGCCTTTCGTGTATTCAGAAGTACCCTGACGAAGGTACCGATTCATCGGTTGTACTCCACACATTAAAAACAAGCTCACTCTCTCGTCTATTGTTAATTTCGCAGCCATCCCATAACTAAAAGAAAAAAAATATATATTATAGTCAACACTGAAAATTCCTATGATGCGCGACTTTTGCGCCACCCTGTATATATACATATAATATTGTTATTTAATGGCGCTGTTTAACTTCTTTCGCAACACCTCAGATCATATGAGGGAAGGGACCTGTACGTGGAACCACAGGTCGTTCCACAATCAGGACGCAGAGGACGATCCCCCATCTCAACATCGCTGATCGACGGGAAGCGGCGTTACGACACTGGCCACGACGTAGCCCACCCACAAACACATACTATATATATATATATATATATATATATATATATATATATATATATATAAAATTTCATTATTGATTTTTTAATTTACGTCGAACATATTTAGTTTCAGTGCTCCACTGTGAGCTGTGCCAATGTGGAATTGGAATTGAAATTTGAATGAACTGGATCGATGCAATGATCAGTTTTGTGCCGCGTGAACGGCAATCGGCCTCCAGTATTTCTTTGGTTGACGAGAGGTTAATTATAAAGTCTAGTGATTTTTCTCTCAGGGATTCAGCATTCCGGTTCCACACACACACACACACACACACACACATATATATATATATATATATATATATATATATATATATATATATATATATATATATATATGTGTGTGTGTGTGTGTGTATGATGAAAACTCACAACGAAAAAGAAAAACTGATTCAAAATCCTTTCGCGTATTCAGCAGTACACCTCGTCAGGGAATGACCCGGACGAGGTGTACTGCTGAATACACGAAAGGACTTGGAATTATTTTTTTCTTTTTCCTTGTGGGTTTGCATCATTCATTCATTTCACGTGTTTAAGTATGAAATTCATCATATATATATATATATATATATTGTTTGTGAAACAGTGGAGAAGTCTTTACTGACTTAATCTGAAAACAATCTGTGTTCTCAGTATATATATGTATATATGAAAAAATAATGGAAATTTCAGCGGCGACTCAAAACCTGTACAATTAAACAGGAGCTATCTGTTGCATAGCCCAAAACCTGCTTAAAAAAAAAGGTAAATAAAAAATGAATAAAATAGACAGGGGGCGGGGGGGAAAGTCCGCTTCTCCCCCTCCCTAAATATTATATAAAAAGAGGTTTTAATTCAATTACTGATGAGTAATTTAACGATGGTGTTATCGAAAACCATATACGTTAATCTCAGGCACAATGTCATCTGTACAATAGCTATTAACGGCTTCATTGTATAAATGAACAAACGTAATAAAGGAGAGAAAGAATTGAATTTTTCTCCGATTAAAGAAGACCGTAAGTTAGAGTATAACATACAGGGCAAAGCTGGGCACTTGCGTTTTTTTTTGCGGTACTGCGGTACTACCGCACTACCAAACCGGTACCGCATAACGCAGTACCGCAAAGGATCGCTGAAAGTACAGCAGTACCGCTCCGCATTTTTTGCGGTACTGCGTTATGCGGTACCGGTTTGGTAGTGCGGTAGTACCGCAGTACCGCAAAAAAACCGCAAGTGCCCAGCTTTGATACAGGGTGTCGCATAAGTCAGTGCAGGATTGCATTTAATTGCTATATTTAATTCCATATTCTTTATGGGACAGTGGGACACCCTACTTAATAATGTTTTAGTTTGTTTAACCTCCTCTTTAACGACAAAGATCACGTGACGGAGGATACCTATATAAAGCTTTCAGTGGGATCCGAGCTATCTAAAGGTCGCTACATCATCTGAATGCGAAAGGTGGTCCCTTATCCAACTGCTAAACAGACCCAACGGCGCTTAAACTCTGATTTGACGGGAATCGGTGTTGCGGCGTAGCTTTTAAAGAGACCAAAAATGTTGTTCACGGAGAAATTAGGAGATTGTAATATTATATATACAATACACGCATACATATATTAACAAAATCTCGTTTCCCTGTGGATCAGGGTGAGAAAGTAGAAATAGCTCGGCTGTGAAAGACAGAAGGAAGTGAAGATGAGAAAAGGTAGCGACGAAAGAGCAAACATCCTTTCACACACGCATTCTGGTGGACCAGCGCCCACTAACATGGCTAAATTCTATACCTAAGCAACCTTTCATACGCCATGCGTGGTAGCGCTTCCAGGATTTGTCATATGACGCGTTTCCACAAATAACCCCTTACAAATTCAATTCAAGTTCAACTGAATTTGTAAAGATAATTTACGAACACCCTGTATAATGTAATATATAAATCATGTAAACTAATTACACTAATTGCTTCCAAACGGTAAAATTTTAAATCTTATGTTTTTTATGCAAAAAAGGAGAGACCAAAGGCGAATACCCACAAAAAAGCTCCCTCCCCTCGCACGACAGAGGAAGAAGAGAGCCAAAATCAAGGTCCAACATTTTCGAGATACTTGGACACTCTGCATTTGAAAGGTTGAAGGTCATAGACAGGGGGAAAGATGGAGTGAGGAAGATTGTTCCAGAGTTTACCGGTTGAGAAGATGAAAGAGTGAAAATATCGATTAACCTTCGCGTTAGAGAGTTGGACGGGAAAGGGATGACGATGTGTCGAAACTATGGTACTGCATGCTTAAAGGAAGAGACAGGCAATTAGAAAGTTCAGAAGAGCAGTGTCCGTTATAATACCGATAGTAAAGAGAAAGTGAGGCAACAGTGCGGCGAACAGAGAGGGATTGAAGACAGTCAGTAAGAGGCGGGGAATTGATGAGACGAAAAGCCTTTGATTCCAACCGGTCAAGTTGCGCTGTGGGTTAAGCCATCCAACACATGAGAATCGTACTCCATACATGGGGGGACAAGACCCCTGTACAGAGACAGCAACTGAGTGGAGAATGAAGAAACTGTAGAGGCGGTACAGCACACCTAACTTCTGAGAAGCTGTTTTGGAAAGATCACGAGAAAAGGAAAGGCCAAGAGTGTTAAGAGAGGAAGAAGGATTGAGTCGTGTATTGTTGAAGGTAAGTGGATCTACAGATCTACAGAAGCTAAGGCTAACAAAGACCCTAAGATCCACTCTAAGGTTAGCCCGAGAGAAAGAAGAAAGTAAGGGGTTAAAAGAAGAGAATATGGGGTTAAGTAGAAAAACCTATCACTCGTGGGTTACAATTCATTCAGGAAAAGAGAAAGACACCATCATCATCCGCCGGCCACTGCCAACAAGTCAGAAAAATAGTCGAAGAGAATATTTCCAGCTGTTGCAGACCGGTCCTCCACTCCATAGGGAGTTAGAGGATGCAGCCCACCCTGCCGGAAAGGGGTGAAAGATGAAAAGAAGTAAAATAAGAACGCATTACAAACCATGCAACACATTCTTAACTCAAGAACAACACATTCTTAACTCAAAGCGACACATACCCCCAGCAGTTGCAGACCGGTCCTCCACTCCATAGGGAGGTGGGGGACGCAGCCCACTCTGTCGGAAAGGGGTGGAAGATGAAAAGAAATAAAATAAGAACGCATTACAAACCATGCAACACATTCTTAATTGAAACACTATCATACCATGCAATAAAGAGAATTACAGACATGCAAATAAGGAGAGAGAGAGAGAAAAGAAAAAAAGAATAACAAAAAGTGGGTTAGTTTACGCTACGAGCTACATCTAAGTTCGTGTTAGTCTAATTCTTTTTTTTGTTCTGGCATGTCACAAGCTGGCATTAGTCGTCAACAGACTCATCCCCGATCACCACCCCCAGAGCTCCTGTTACTAATTGTTTTATTATTATATTAAACAACGTTAATATTTTTAAAATGCCTATCTAAACGGTTCTTAAACACATTAACGCTGGTAGAGTTCACGACTGACGCGGGAAGATTATTCCATTTATCAATTACTTTAAACGTAAAGAAGTTTTTAGCGATATTAGTAATGAAACGTCTGCCACGCAACTTAAATCTGTTATTACGAATATTGCTATTATCGAAAGTGAACAGTTTGTCAAAATTTACGTTATCGATTTTATTAACGATTTTGAAAACTTCAATAAGCTCCCCTCTTAATATCCTAGTTTCCAGTGAATGCAAGTCTAACTCTTTAATCCTATCTTCATAAGGCTTGTTGCGCGATGACGGAATTAGTTTCGTGGCACGACGCTGAACCCTTTCTAACCTATGAATATCCTCACGCAAATACGGGTACCAAAACTGAACGGCATATTCTAAATGAGGCTTGATTAGGGACTTGTAAAGGGGCAATATAATATTCTTCGATTTAAATTCGAAATTACGCGTTATGAAGCCTAACATCCTATTAGCTTTTGCGCAAGACTCCAGGCACTGGTTCCTAACTTTTAAATCCTTAGATACGCGTACGCCTAAATCTACTTCCTCGTCAACGTTCGCTAACTCTCTATCATCCATCGTGTACGTGTAATTATTGTTACGAGAACCTATATGCAAAACTTTACATTTGTCTACGTTAAACTGCATCTGCCACTTATCCGTCCTCTCCATAATCCTATTGCATCGTCTTGGAGCCTATTTCTATCGTCCTCGTTAACAACCTTACCGCCTATTTTAGTATCGTCCGCGAATTTTGACACGTTACTAGTCAATCCTACATCTATGTCGTTAATGTAAATTACGAATAGCAATGGGCCTAACACTGAACCCTGTGGGACACCGCTACCTACATCCAACCACCCCGATTCACTACCATTAACAACGACCCTCTGTCTCCTAGCACGAAGCCATTCCTCTAACCAATTAGCTACCTGACCGCGTATACCGTGCGCTTTAACCTTCGCAATTAATCTTCTATGCGGAACTGTATCGAACGCTTTTTTAAAATCTAAATAAATAACGTCAGCCGCTCTATGCCTATCGTGTTCGCGCACTATTTCGTTATAAAATTCTAAAAAATTAGTTAAACAAGATCTATGGCGTCGAAACCCATGCTGACTACTATTAATCAAATCTCTACTTTCTAAGTGATCGATGATACGATCCCTAACTACGGATTCCAAAAGTTTACCGACAATTGACGTCAAGTTAATGGGCCTATAATTGTTAACTCCTGTGCGGTCGCCTTTTTTAAAAATGGGTATGACGTTAGCTAATTTGAAGTCCTCAGGAATAATCCCCGTTTCGAGTGACTGATTAAAAATCTTCGTTAAGGGGCTACGATAACGTCTTTCAAATCTTTCAGATGTCTAGGATAAAACGCGTCAGGGCCTGGAGCCTTGCTAACTTTTAGCCTATCGATATAATGCGCAATCTCAGCCTCGTAAACAGTTATTTCATCCAAAATAGTCTCGCTACTAAATGGAACGATATCGTCCACGTCGGGGACATTATTTACGTTTTCTACGGTAAAAAGTGTCGCAAAAAAGTTATTGAAAATACCCGCCATCGCCTGAGCGTCGGAAGCCAAAGCGCCGCTAATGTCCACTAGAGGGCCTATGTTATCTTTCATCGGCTTACGATTATTGACGTATTCAAAAAACTTTTTGGATTATGTTTACTATCCGCAGCTGTAAGTATCTCTAAATTACGCTTAGCATTCCTAAATGATATTTTAACCTGACGTCTAAGCTCGATATATCTATTAAAGTTAGCTGCCGTGCCATTGCGCTTATTAAGTCTATACGCTCTGTTACGCTCGTTTATGAACTCGCCTATTTCCCTAGTCCACCACTTGGGCCTACCATGATTTCTAGCGCGCTTGGGCCTACGCGGAATAAACTCCTTTTCGATATTCATAAAACTTTCTTTAAACGCCTCCCAATGCAAATTTGTGTCATTACCCATAAATAAGTTATCCCAGTCCACTACTCTCATCCTACCCGCAAAACTATCAAAATTGGTCCTACGAAAATCAGGGATTTCCATTACGTTACTATCCTTAGTGTTTTCTATCAATACCTTAAACCTAAGAATTTGATGGTCACTACATCCTAAACTCTCGCCTACTTCTAAACCTTCGACTATATTTTCGCCATTCGTCATCACCACGTCTAAAATATTGTCACCGCGCGTTGGTTTGGTAACCATCTGTCGTAAGAAATTATCTTCCATGAACTCAACCAGTCTCAAACCCTCCTCATTACCAGTAAAAGTCTCGTAATTAACATTAGGGCAGTTAAAGTCTCCGACAATTATACTATTCTGATTATCAATAAAGTTACCAAGAAGTGAGTAAAATCTAGCATCGGTATCGAGGCGTTGAACGGGAGGTCTATAAACAACAACAAAATTAAAACTAATACTACGCGCCCTAACTTCAACGCATATCGCATTAATTGCTGCCGGAAAATCTATCTTAACCTCGATAGCCCTAAGGGAATTACGAATGTACACCAAAACGCCGCCACCAATCCTATGTAACCTATCATTAGTAAAGAGTTTAAAACCCGCTATATCAAGTTCCCCCAACAAGTCCCGAGTCACAGTATTTAACCATGTTTCAGTGATAGCAACTATATCGTAGTTGCCGGAATAAATTATCGCCTTAAATTCGTTTAATTTATTTCTAATACTACGCGCGTTACAAAAAAAGACGTCATGTGGTAGATTGTGATGAGCAGACAGATGAAGGCACTGAGTTTTTGAGGCATTGAAAGCAACAAGGTTTGCTCTGCCCCAATCACTGATAGTAGAAAAATCAGAAGTCAGGTGCATCATAACAGTCCCACGCGAAGCATGTAATGACTGTTGAGACGGACACTTTGTGAAGCGGGTGAAGAAGTGAAGATTGGAATCATCGGCACAGGAGTGGATAGGAGAGGGAGTGCGATTAATAGACCATTGATAAATAAAAGAAAAAGAGTGGTGATAAGACACATCTCGAAAGAGCACTACTATTAATAGCTTTAGGAGAAGAATAGTGACCATCTACAACCGCAGCTATACAGACAGAAGGATAGAAACTGAAAGAGGGCTGTTTGGAAATGAAAGATTTGTGCCAGACTCTATCAAAAGCTCTGTCCCTCTATCCCCCAAAAGGGGGATGACTAAGAGTTAGAGATATATGCAAGAAGATCGTCAGCAGAGCGTCCCTTGCGGAACCCATGCTGTTTCTGGTGCACTGCCATCATTTCCTTGTTTTGATTTTTTCCATGATGACTACTATGCTTTCTTTGAAATATCAAATATCAAATTCTTTCAAAAAAAATTTCTCATTTCTTTTTGGTGCCCCTGCCTTGCTGGTGCCCTAAGCACGTGCTTAGTCTGCCTATTGAGTAATCCAGGCCTGTCCAAGACTCTCGGGGGTCAAGGGTATGACAACGGCGCAAACATGAAAGGAAAAAGTAAGGGTGTACAGGCGAGAATTCTCTCTATAAACCCAAGCCTATAAGCCTTTTTTGCTCCATGCGGATGCCATCGCTCAATCTCATTGTGGGGGATGTTGCACTATCTTTTCGGCATTATACAAAGAATTTATGTCCTGTTCTCTGCCTTTGTTTATCGTTGGAAGCTTCTCACAGACAACGTCAAAAATCTCACTGTGAGGCCTGTAAGCGAAACGTGCTGGGAGTGCAAAATCGACAACCTTAGAGCTATTCGATGCTAGTCAGTTGAAGTCTACGATGCCCTTATTGCATTAGCTGAATCGGAGAAAGCGGACGCAGGCAGCCGTCATGTAGAGCTTACTCTCGCAGACCAACTAACTAAATATAGTTTTCTCATCTCTGTCGTTGTGTGGTCTGACATCCTTTTCCAGGTCAATCTGGTAAGCAAGACCATGCAAAGCAAAAGTAGCGATAATGTTGCGGCCAAAAATATGATAACAGCTTGCCGTAACTACATTGTAAAATACAGGGATGTAGGGTATGAAGACGCTTTAATAGAAGCAAAGGAAATGGCTGGAAAACTTGGTGTCAATCCAGCGTCGCCTTTACATATTCGTCGAAGGAAACGCCAGTTCAGCTACGAAGGTAAAGATGAAGTTATTACTACGAACCCGGAAACCAGGTTCAAAGTTGACTTCTACCAGCTTGTAGATACTGCGAGACCGAGAACGGTTTGAACATGTGGACCTTGGGGTTTCCTTTATGATCTGAAACAACTTCCTGACAAGAAAACTTTATTAAAGAACTATATGGATGTTCATCACGCATTGAAAGACTGAGAAAGCTGTGACAATAATGGTTTCAACCTATCTCAAAAGTTTGCAGCATTACTCAAGAAGTAGGGGAAGGTGGGGCAACTTGGGATCCGTACGGAAATCATAATTTTGTAGGCATATAGGACGAGTATTTGGACCCATTAAATACAAAAATATTTATCTTCACCTTCTGTCTTCCATTTTGTATCACTCTTCATAGCGTTCTAGCTTTGTATTAGGTGTAACTTGAATTTGAGAAAGCAATTTTTGGTGCAATTTTTGGGCTAAAAAATTCGTGAGGCAACTCGGACCCCCGGGATTCCTTTTTGCCCCTTTTCCCAAATTTCAGTACTACGCCGTCACTGATGAAATTTCAGACACGACGATACGTGAAAATCAAACACTGACCCATTAGTAGCCTACACACAAAAAGCAACAAAATAAGTTCTTACAGTTTTGGAATTATGAATCACGGAAAAATTCGCTGATGACAGATCAAATGAAAAAAAAATAACTCTAGTTTTTGCTGAGCTGCGTGATGCAACCCGCCCCGTACCACTGTCTCAAGGCCACTGATCATTGTCGGCACCAACGGAAATAAATTAAAGCTAGATGGCAGCACCATTTGGGATGTAGAGGGGGTGTTCCAAGTTGCCCTGGGGTCCCGAGCTGCTCCACCTACCCCTGCTACAATTTCTTTTGAATAATATAATCTTTGCGACAACTTTCTGAACACCTGGGTATCACATAATATTATTAACCTTGCCTATCTCAGTGGCAAGTGGCGAGCGGAGCTTCTCAAAGTTGAAGCTCAAATAGTTTTACCTGCGATCGACTATGGGAGACGACAGGCTTTCTTCGCTAGCTATCCTTTCAATTGAGAATGATATGGCTCGCAAAATAGACCTGTCACATGCTATATCAGATTTTGCGGCGGCAGTCACGAAAAGTGAACGTTTGAATGATTTGTTTCTTATGTATAAAATAAATTATGTATAAAATAGAGCTTTTTACATGAATATGTCGTTAAAATAAGAGCAGGGAGCGCCGAATACAATTTTGCCTAAGGCGGCCCTGCATTCAAAATAAATAGTTATAAGCTAGTTCACCAGAGATGTCAGTAAAATGGGAGGAAAGCCAAAGGTAGTGGTGAACATTGAAATCTCTTAAAATGGAGGTTTCAGCAAACGGAGAGTGGGATAGAATATATTCCATTTTGGAAGTGAGGTAGTCAGAGAGTTTTGGATAGTCTTCAGTAGAATTAGAAGAAAGGTAGACAGCGCAGATGTATTTAGTTTGAGATTGGCATGTAAGCCGTAGTCAGAGGACGTAGAATTCAGAGGATTCAAGTTCGGGAATACGAGGGCAAGTTAGGTTGTTGCGTACATATACGCAACATCTACCTTTAGAATGAAATTGAGTATATAGAAAGTAAGAGGGTACAGAAAAGGGGTTGCTGTCAGTCGTCCCAGATACCCAAGTTTTAGTGAGGAAGAGAAGGTGAGGTTGAGAAGAGGAGAGGTGGTGTTCAAAAGATTGAAAATTTGAGAGAAGGCCACGAATGTTGCAGAATTTTATGAAAAAAGTGAAACAGGCAGACGCCCAGAACATCTCGAATGGGCAGTAGTAGAACCAGCCCAGCTGCCTGGGTCTATGTTCCCGGTATCGCCAATGCGGGAGCCAGAAGTGGGAACCTCCCCAGGGGAGTCCGAGGCTCTTGAGGTCGATGCCATTTAGTTGGTTTTTAATTTTGAAAAGATTGTGTAGTGAGGAATAGTGAGAGAAGTGTGTGTGTTTGAGACCATGCTGGACTGCTCACAGGGTAGATGAGGCACAAAAAAAAAAGATCAGCTAGAGAGAACAGTAACAAGAGAAACGGGAGTTCCAGCACTCCCTGTTTCCTGCCTAACGTCCCCTCCCCCCGGAGTAATTCCCTGGTCGATTGGTGTTTACAATCTCCTCCTAAAAAAAGTCTGTCTCCTCGATTTCTTTGGTATAAAAGATCAACATCTCATATTGACAGCGTCAGTAGCTCAGTGGATAACACCGTTTCATTAAAAGCGAAGTGAAGACACTAAGGTCGGGCTTCGAATCCCGATAGTACTATTAATAATAATTCAGGAGTAAGCGCAATGATCCGCGTTCGTCTGATTTGGGCGTAATGCCAGTTTCTGACCACCCCCCCTACTTATATTTGATTTTGGGGAAAAAATGAGTAAACATAAACTAACCCGTTAATATACAAGTATAAACGGTGTTCCCAAAAATAATTTACTAAAAGTTAATTTTAGGAACGCCTTTTTGGATCACCTTGTATTACTCGTATAACTCATTACTTCCAGTTAAATATCTAAGTAGAATTTGGTGTTACCTTATAACATTTATATGCAACACACGCACGATCTTTCTTGGCGACAAACAAATGAAATCTATTATAAAAATGTATTAATTGCATTGCAATTGCGTAATAAAAACATTTTTGAATGTACAGCTCCGGATAAAAGTTCCTCTACAGACAAAATTTCTAAGTCAAAAGAAATTACTTATTGGTAATAGTACCGTATTTTGGGGAAGAGTATTTTATTCCTTTTGGTGACAGTAATAAAGTAAAATAAACACAATCATTATACCGATTTGTAATTTTTTGTGGTTATTGAAAATTTTGCTTTTAGGTGAACTTTATTCCGAAACTGTACAAACTACTCATACTGTATCTAAACTATACATTTTTTTTATTTGATGTATATGTGTCTTCGTTCATAGTACACCAATGAACATATATAAATGAACGGTCGTCAACAGAAAACTTGCGTCAGTAGAAATAATGTTACTGAAATCTACATTGTGTTAAAAGTTACTGACCAATTTGAATATTTACTAAAATATTCGTACTATTCAATCCACTACAAAAAAAAAGTTACATTATTGTCGGCCGTGAAGCCGTTCATATATATATATATATATATATATATATATATATATATATATATATCAGTACTCTTACATAAACATTCTATGATAGGGACGGGACGTTCGTTGGCACACTCCTTTCGAAATTTTTTTTTTGTGTATGGTGGGTGGTCACTGGAATTTTGTGGTTTACAAGTGACAGCCACGCGCCAATAAGGAACTAAAAGTGAATAA